>CAIGQQ010038283.1:1708263-1742555 GCA_903798035.1 Danio albolineatus
ATATATATAATTCTTTTTGTTTTTTATTTATTTATTTTTTTATCTGCATTCAAATTCAAGCTACAGTTTCTCTCAGCCCAAGCTTCTAACTTCAAAAAGATAAAACTTTCATTCATTCATTCATTCATTTTCCTTTGGCCTACTCTCTATTTTCAGAGGTCTAGATAAAGCTTGTAATAATATTATTATTTTATGTGTAGCACTACCAAATCTGTTTCTGGTTCCACAAGCTTTAGAAGTCTAGTGGCATTTCTATGAAATGTTAGTCTGGAGCGCTGGATATTACTTTGAACATAAACTAAAATGGCATATTGTTATTTAAATCTGTTTTATAGCAAATAATCTGTCAGAGTTAACCGTTAAAATGGGCAATTGCCTTCCTGATCAAGCGAAAGCCAGTCTTGCATCTCTGGTTTATTTCTTATTATATTTACGAATGTCTTTGGGCATTTGGTTCCAGTTAACACTGACCTACATAATCAATAGAGCAATTTTTGACAACTGCAAGGCGCGAGACATGATTGGTATAATAATTAAATCTGATTCAAATCATAACCTCATTCACTGTGGAGGAGACACCAGAGATTACACGACATCAAGACAATTTTTACTCTCTCACATTTTAACGGAGTCAGTTTATTGGATAGCTAAAAAGAAGATTCTGTTTTATCCGACGTCTTCTGTTTTATCCTACATCTTATGAGAATTGTAGTTTTCACCATAAGGATAGGCGTCCATTCACTCATGTGCAGAAACCCTTGGAGCATTAAAGATAAGAATTAATTAAAATCACCAGAAGATATTTAGAGTAACAATTAAAAGTTAAAGATCACCTGACAGCCTCCAATAAGGCGTGTTCTTGAAAACCTTGTACAGTAAACCCCCTACTGTTAGCTTTAGGAGCACAATGTTTGCTAACTCAGCTGCTCTCGTTTACAAGACTTCTCTCATGTCCCAATAAAGAGTTAAATTAGCTCCTGGCACATCAGATCACAGCTAGTGGTGTTATCCTTAAGCGCCACGTGGAAGAATTCCATCCAAACTGCCTCCTGCAGCATCTTTTGATCTTATTGCTGTTTGTTATTAGCATGCTGTTGCCTGCTAATAGTTTTTACTTGCAGGGAAGTAATCACCCTCACCCTTCTGAGATGGTTGTTAATCCTCCCATGAGTTTTCTTCAAGCAGAGAGGAACCTATTTTCTCAACTGAGGACTTGTCTACGCACCAATGAGTTTAGGTCAATCCTCAAAATAATTAATATCCATGTGACACTGGTTTTGTCGGTGCCCCGAAACAAACTTTTTGGAGAATAGGTTGCTGAGTGGGAAAATCTCAAAACATCAGCCAGGGTGTAGTCATGTACAGTAGCCATCCTACTTTTTGGAAACAATAACACCACAGTATCCCATGAACAGAAGAAAAAGGAACAAAGAAATCTGCATGTAGGATGGTAAAAAAGGCGAACAGAGTTTTTAGGCTGCAGTTCTGCTAAGTTTATTAGCACTATTGCAGCAAGACCTAGGAATGCTGTATCAATGAACAGCGAAGACACATAGTTACACGTCACAGTGCTTTCCACAGGTTTGAAATATACTTGCTGTGGTACTGTAGCTGGGTTGAGACACACCTTTTACCCACAGCACATGGATACTTACATGCGACAAAAAAGTGATTTTTAACAATATTTGTATTAATTATACAGTTTCTTTTTAATGGGTTGAATTTTTTTAAGACTGTTGAAATAAAGAAAAGTTTGTTTTACTTTTATTCTATTCAGCAGCCATGTGCACCCACTGACATGTAAAATCTGCTGCTGACATTTTGTACAGTTTTGCCAAAGCATGTTAAATATGTAATAAATCAACACCATCAAATAAATAAAAAAACAGCAAATGAGAAATAAATGACAAATGGGAAATCTAGAAGGGTATAATTATTACAATAATAAAAAATGTAGATTATTTAAATGAGGCAAAGGAGTTAAAGGGCACCTATGATGAAAATCATACAGATTTGGACAGAATTGTGTGTGGGTAAAGTGCAGGGGTCACTTATCACAACACACCAGCCTGAATGTTTCAAGTATACCTAGTAAGACCTTGATTAGCTTGTTTAGATGTGTTTGATTAGGGCTGGAGCTAAAATCTGCAGGACACCGGCCCTCCAGGAACAAGTTTGGTGACCACTGCTATAGTGTGTCCACAGTCATATTGGGATGAAATAAAGACAACAAGTCTCTTTTTAAATTTCTAGTTGTTAAAATAGGATCCAATTCCCTCCCATTTTGAGGCCGACCTCAACTTGATGTAGGAGTGCGGTTTCCCCACCCAACATGTCTCCTTAGTAACGCGTATAATTATAACAACAAAACAGGACGTGCGCAAAGCAACTGGGAATAAAAGATCTGTTCAGCTCTCTGTGATCATCAGTCATCATCAAATGTGATTAATAATGTGTTTTACAGGTTTAAAACGTTTTTAAAACAGTGCATGTTTGTAATGAAATATGCGATTTTACCATCTTAACTTTATCACCACAGCCGCATGTCAGTGCAATTCTAAAAGAAGACCCTTCAATCCCGGTTTGTGGATGTTAAATCAGGTTTATTTTGTACATTAACATAACGGATATCCATACAGCAGTGTATTAACCTGTATCCTGTCACATTTGCCCTGCAAAAACAGTGCAAAGTTAAGTGTGCATACTGTATGTGTCTCTGTTGCATGTGTGTGTGTGTCTGTCTATGTGTGTGAACTTTGTAATGACATTGTCTGTGACTCATTATGGCAGAAAGGCTTGAATTAACTCCACAACAAATACATTAAATAATCATTGGGAAAGTTCTTACTGTAGTATTTCTCACAAGCGTTACGTGAGATCTGATTCCTTCATGTCTGTCTGTTTATCTGATGCAGCCGAGACGGAGATTGAGGCTCACTCTGACAGGCACGTGGGAACGGTGTGCGGGGAGAACTAGCATTAAAGGCACAGGTCACAAATACAGCTCCATGGTTGTTCAAAACAAAGCATCCCATATTCTTAGGGTATAATAAATAATCTGATGGGTGTTTTGAGCTGAAACTTTACAGACACATTCTGGAGATACAAAAGACTTACATTAAATCTTGAAAAAGGGGTAAAGTAGGTGCCCTTTAATTAACCATATTTAACGGTGTACATATATTTTGCAGCCAATTTATATGTAATTTCATTCTCTCTTAGTAAAATAAAGTAATTTCGTCCTCTCTTAGCGGCTGTGCACGCGCTGTCAGCTGCAAAGCCAAGCGAAAGTAAATCAGGCTTAAAATACAAAACACGACGGCTTAGAAAGCGAAACCAAAAGCCGAATCCCGGACATTTTAGGACATTTAAAAAACGCCTGGACCGACGCATTTTTAAGTCCCAAAAAGTCCCGCCTGTGGGTCTTTGCAGAGCACATGAGGTTGTCTGTGGAAGTCGGTGGGATAGTTCTTGCGCACACACAACGAGAAGTAGGAAACATGTACTGTAGGGCGAGAGGAGGTTTTCCAATACTTAATCGATCGTGGATGTTTGGCTATTGAGTGGATACAAAAAAAGTGTAAAAGGGTGATAATACTAAAAAATAAATAAATGTCACCAAATATACCAGGGCGGCCTGCCCAAGTAAAGTCTATGTGTGGGAAGCACTGTGTCAAATACACATCTTACTGCACTCTTCTTTGATGTCAGTATATCATGTGGCTCTGTCTGTGTTTCTTTACAGTGCCACATGCAAGTGTGGCATACGTATTCAACAGTTTTAACCCATTTATTTTTCAATTTCCATGTGGACACAGACATTTCTTGAAATAATGCCGTGGGGATGTAGCCTGAGACCTAAGATAGAACAACAACAACAACAAAAACTATTACATAAAAGTCAGACTGTCACACTTGTGGGAATACATTCCACCGAATAAAAAAAAGTAACTGAATTTCTTAGTTTGTCAATCTGTTCACCAAATAATGTCAGATTAAGCTGTCAGTGTAATGTCGGTTTAATTTGTTCATTGTGTATTACTTCATTATGACAGTGTATGCAATTTATAAGCATTCAGCCAAAGTCAGTAGAGACTTTGATTCAGCATACATGCTGTAGGTTTAATCATGCAACGTTGCTTTCATGTAGTCCCCTGCTATTTCTAGTAGAGAAAAAAAGTGTGATTTTCAGCATTCTGAAATAAGGTGAGGTACACTAATAAAATGTTAATGGCTTTACGTATAAAAGAATGTAAAATCAAAGTACTAAACCAAGGCATGTGGTGCTGAGCTTTTTGTGTGTCATCATTTTAAAGATGCCATGTATGCATTCAGTTTCTCCTCCACAGCAGCCCACAGCCTCCTGACTCATTTTATTGTAGAGAGTGAGGCTGGCAAGCCAACCTTGTTCTTTACGAGTGAAGAATTAAAATGAGATCAAGTTCAGGTGAACACAAACATATTTGCAGACTTCAGCTGTGGCGCTTGTGGGAATGGGATTTTAACAACAGCGGTTCAAACTGTAGTTTTGCCGAATGACTAAAAAGTTTCATTAAGAAACATTTAATTAAGGATGTTAAGGATGTTTAAATAAGGATGTTAAACCATCCTTCTGTAATCTTATACCAAAAACTGAAATATGGGCAGCCTTAATCGTCACCATAGAATTATAAGGATCTATCTGACATTTTTGTCAAAATTGAGCTATTGACATATTCTTATTCATTGACAACTTATTTTCATTATGGGATGTTTTTTTATAAGTTGTTTACACTTTAAGACTTTTTTTATAAAAAAAAAAAAAAGCAAATGTCACACATGTACTCTTTGCTATGGAAAGCAAAAACTGAAGCTCAGTATCTCAAAATCATTCAGAACGCAGATGGTACCTTATAATTCCAAGGTGACGAAATAGCTAGAGATGTGAGAGAACGTTGCTATTATGTGATTGTGTTTTATTGCAATATTAAATCAAAAGTAGTTTACAAATACTTGAAAATGAAATGATTTCATTCATTCATTCATTCATTCATTTTCTTGTCGGCTTAGTCCCTTTATTAATCTGGGGTCGCCACAGCGGAATCAACCGCCAACTTATCCAGCATATTTTTTACGCAGCGGATGCCCTTCCAGCTGCAACCCATCTCTGGTAAACATCCATACACACACATTCCCACTCCTACACTACGGACAATTTAGCCTACCCAATTCACCTATACCACATGTCTTTGGACTTGTGGGGGAAACCGGAGCACCCGGAGGAAACCCACGCAACCACGGGGAGAACATGCAAACTCCACACAGAAATGCCAACTGACCCAGCCGAGGCTCGAACCTGCGACCTTCTTGCTGTGAGGCGAACGTGCAACTCACTACGCCACCGTGGCGCCCATGAAATGATTTGATGACAATAAATTGCTATGGTTATAACTGAATTAGTTACAAATAACTGTATAAAATGATTAAACATGAAATTATATAAACGTGATATTAATTGTACCCACCTTAAATGTAAAAAAAAGTTACCTGAGAGAGTGGGAGAGACATGAGAGGGAGAGGGAGAGAGTGAACAGAGCGTAAGCCCCAAAGACTCTAGAACAAGAGAGGATCAGAGCAGGAAAAGAGAAAAAACATAGTTTACCACTTATTTTGTCTCTTTCTTGACCAAATGTCCAAAGCCCAAATACTGAGACATACAAACTGACCAATCAACATGTGACCACATCGTGAAACCCCCCAAGTCTTTAAACATATTAACCAGGCCCTAATCTTATCAGAATCTGCCTTTGGAATTGGTACCTTCTAGGTAAAAAGACATATTTTGCCATATAAACAATTGCATATCATAATTTGCACTCTTACACACTCTTACTCTTTTCTGTCCCATAATCAGCGCTGTCTCTGTAGCCTCAGTGATATATAACTAACAAATCCATCTCTAATGATGGGGAGATTACCATACACCAACCCAAAGCACATTTTATCCTATTACATTTTAAAGCAGTAAACCTTTGTGTTTTCTATGAGCTGTATTAAAACAGCAGTGTTTGTAAATTATGCATATATTTTGCAGAAAAGTCTAAAATTGTGTGTTATTCAGTTGATTCAGACACTATATTCCTGCTCCCGCTTCGAATGTTATCACTCGATTGAATGGGTGTTATCAGTGGTTATCAGCTGATAGATATGGGTCAGTAGGGGCCTTCTGTGCCTACTGGTAGGCTGAGAAGGATGTTATCATCAATCCACATGGTTAATCAGCTATACTAATAGAGAAGACTCCAGATCCAGATCTGTTTTTACATTACCATGACGGTTGGGTTTAGGTTTGGGGTAGACCTCAAAAAAATACAATTAATGGAAAATGTAATAAATAATACAAATAATTCTCATGATTAACCAGCTATACTAATAGAGTAGACTCTAGACCCAGATCTGTTTTTACATTACCGTGACGGTTGGGTTTAGGTTTATTGTAGACCTTAATAAAATACAATTAATGGAAAATTTTATAAATAATAATTCTTGTTAACATCCAGCCGCAGCCATAGCTATAGCTATGGCTACAGCTATAGCTGATTAACCATGTGGATGGATGATAACAGCCTTATATGCCTACCAGTCGGCACAGAAGGCCCTACTGGCCCATATATATATCAGCTAATAACCACTGATAACGCACATTCAATCGAGTGATAACATTCAAATCGGCTAATTCACAAGTAACAGTAACAACATATGCTCACCGAACACATTGTGCATCAGTGAAGCAGATCTTTATTGCACGTAGATTGTGAATGAGCAAAAAGCGTACAAAAAACTTCATCATTTTACATTAGATTTCTTTAGATGCTTATTAAACACTTAGTGCTTATTGTAAAAAGCTAAACACTAGATTCCTTTTAAGTATGTGCAGTTTGTGTCATCGACTCTTGACAACTAAAGTTGGTGTTCTCAAATGAATGACTGTTTGCATGCCAGTATGTTGTTGTAGAGAAATCGACTTTACGTTTTCATACTAAGCGTACATTTCTGCTTACGTGAGACTAGCCTCTAAACCTCAAACAACAAAAGAGTAAACATACGTATATATGTAGACCAATTTGCTAACAACAAGTTCAATGTATACACACACACACACACAATTTTTTTGCCTGTTTCATGGGCTAACTTTGCAGTTTTGCAGTCAGGACATGGTAGATTTCCATTGGTGATCTGGATGGTCTCATTTGCCATCACAAGTCATTTTTAGAATTGGGGCCGGCAGGTTAGGCAGGTTTGCCATGTGTGTGTTATCCGCGCTTAACCATGTGTAAATGGCAGCCCCTCAGGAGCACGAGGGTGTGCGTGGAGACGATGTGGTCCAGAGAACCTGTGAGGGACACACTGCACGTCTGAGCGTGAGGGGAAGCCCTGTGCTTTTTGAAGTGGAACCTCAGAGACTGTGTTTACTCTTCTGGGAGCTGGGCCACACAAGAATGCGTGTGTCATGACGGGATGTAGGAGCCGAGGAATGTTCCTCACAATCCCCACACTGTAGCACTGAGCCAGCCAAAGAGCAAGACGTTTGGAATATTTATTTTAGCAGCAGCGTTTAAAAAAGACATTGGTTTATAGCATAGATTAATGTTGGATTATGAAGAGTCCATGTTATGATTGCTTTCTGTTGTTCTTGGATGGCATCCACTTACTCTCTGTGAGAAAAAAAAGCTAAATACTTTGTATTCATCATAATTGAAAGAGGATTTCTTCTGTTTAATATGCTGTTTTTAGCTAATGTTGAAGAGAAGGCACTCTATTGAGATGAACCATTTTGTCTTACAGAGCCTGATTTGGTCGCGCCAAGAGCGCTGGACAATATTGCTAAACAAGTCAACAAAACAGTGAGGAGACGGAGACACGCTGGTGATGAGGACTACAACATTGAGATTCTGCTCGGTGTAGATGATTCTGTCGTCCGATTCCATGGGAAGGAGCATGTGCAGAACTATCTGCTCACCCTTATGAATATTGTGAGTATGTCACCATCCTTAGTATACTGTAAAAAGTGATTCATTACTTTGCTTAAAAAAAATGTGAGCCAGTTGAAACTTGGAAATGTTAAGGGTCTGTATACCTACTGTACATATAAGGGTGCTTTCACACTAGCCCTTTTGGTCCGCACCCGGGTTCGTTTGACGTCATAGTACGATATGTTTAGCTAGTGTGAACATGCTTCTGAACTCAGGTGCGCACCCGAGAACCGTACCCGAGTCCACCGAAAAGAGATGGTCTGGGGTACGGTTCATGTGAACTCTGGTACGGTTCACTTGTAGTATGAATGCAATCGTACAAAAAGCCGGAAGTGAACCGTCAACAGTACAGCAAATTATAGTTTTTATAACGTTCATTCGTGTGTGTGTGTGTGAGTAAAACAGCGGCTTGATGACGCAAACGTACCGGGGTTCAGAAGGAAAAAAGACAGTGTGAACACAAACCAACCAAGAAGGTGGCAAGGGGGGACAATCAAACTTGGGTACGGTCCAGGCAATTGAACCACGTGTGAAAGCACCCTAAGTGGCTTTCTCATTTTGTTTTCAAAACGGAAACACAAAGAAATTGTTTGTTTGCACCAAATTTGAACCTACTTGGTGAGCAATGTTAGTGAAGAGCGAGGGGTGAGGGATAGAGGCAATCAGTAACGTAGGTTATATGCGACGGTTGGGGCTCCCACGTCTAAGTAGCCAGGGCCCTTTATTTTGTTAATGTCTCTAATGCACAGGTCTTTTCTCTATAGTTGTTCGTCCTATGTAATACATTAATGAGTATGATTTTTTTGAAATATAGACTATACTGGCAAGTTAAAAGTGCTGTTGGTTCAGTGTTTTGAAGTACTCAATTGAAAATCCTATTTTGCAAAACATGAAATGGGCATTAAATAAGAATTGGGGAGCTTGTTTATGGAAGCATATTCGGGACAATATGACGGGACAATCCGGACTATATGACGGTTGGGTTTAGGTTTGGGGTAGATCTTAATAAAATACAATTAATGAAAAATATAATAAATAATAAATCTTGTTAACTTCCAACCGCATGTGGATGGATGATAACAATCTTCTGTGCCTACAAGTCGGCACAGAAGGCCCTACTGGCCCATATCTGTCAGCTGATAACCATTGATAACGCCCATTCAATCGAGTGATAACATTCAAATCGGCTGACTCACAAGTAACAGTAACAACATATGCTCACCGAGTACATTATGCATGAGTGAATCTTTATTGCACGTAGATTGTGAATGAGCAAAAAACATGTACAAAACCCAGCATCATTTTACATTAGATTTTATTAGATGCTTATTAAATACTTATCGTACATATTTTTTTAAGTATGTGGAGTTTGTGTCATCGACTCTTGACAACTAAAGTTGGTGTTCTCAAATGAATGACTGGTTGCATGCTTGTCTGTTGTTGTAGAGAAATCGGCTTTATGTTTTCAAATTTCTAATTTTCAGGCCTTAACAGCATCATCGGTCATGTTGCAATGTTGTCATGTCGATTGTAAGTGACGTCACTTCCCAATACAATCATGACCAATAAAATAGTCCCACCCCGGTCATTTGACTAACAGGTTTCCATGAAGACGTCAGAAATTCAAATGCAAAAGGATTTGCATTTCCATTTGAGTTTTGGCAGGTTACATGCATGATGCGGAGAAAAATTAAAAGCAAATGTAGCAGTAAATATTGCTATTTAGATATGTTAGTCTCATAGATCGTAAGACATGGGAAATGCATTTGCTTTTTCATTTGAAATGTGGCACTGCATGTTCACGAAAGTGGAAATGTAAACGATAATGCAGGATTTACAATTGCATTTGAAAATTGTCCGCAATATCCTTCCATACTGTACCTAATTATTGTACTCTGCAAATGACCTCAACCAGAACAACATATCATTACTGACGAAAAATTTACAAAACTAGAAATAAGAATATGCACTATGCTCAATCTATAATAATGTTTAAATAGTTGTTTTTTTTAGCCATTATAACATAAAATAGGTAGTATCCCCCCATCACCCCCCACCCCCCACCTTATACCCCACAACTCTAACAAGAATTTTATCTTTAAAGTCTTTAATCTTTAGCCCAGGGGTGTCCAAACTTTTTGCAAAGAGGGCCAAATTTGATAAAGTGAAGATGCCCGGGGGCCAATAGTTCCTTCTGACATTTTTTTCACCACAAAAGTTTCATGAAAATACACACTGTTATAAAACTATTTTCATTGTCACAATTACCTTTATTTTTCAAATGGCAATATAACCAAATATAAGCCACTCAGGTATGAACAACTCTAAACACACAATTATGCCTTTCTTTCATATCTGGAGAGTCAGATAAAATTGAACAAACTGTATAGAATACCTTACATTTCTATGAGTTTGATATCTATCTTTGCCTCATGAACATTTTAAACAGGAGTTATAAATAATGCAAAGTGGTCTGTTATCATTAAAGTAAAAAAAAAAGTGAATTTTGCTCTTGCCTTCTAAAAGGTCTTTCAGGAAGCCAAAGTTTGCATAACAACTACAGGAAGATTATATATGGCGGCAAATCAATGCCAAAATTAATCGAGCGCAGCTGTGATGTTTAAACAGAAAGTGAATCGCGAGCAAATTACAGTCCTAAGCGCGAGATCTTCCTCGAACTGATCCACCTCGAGGAAACGGGCCTCGCGCGCACATCATCATCTGTGCGCACGATGTACGCTCTTATGGCGAGTGGATCGTGCCACTTCTCAGCCTTACATGGAGAAGGAGAAGGAGCAGTCGACCCTGTCGTCGCCGCCTCAACGTGTCGAATCTCGCGAGTGAGGTCATGCCTGCACCGCGCGCGCATTCAGTTCTCTCCGCTCGCTCGCTGGCTCTTCTCTGCTTGCGCCAAACTGTTTCGATTTTTGTCTTGGGGCGGGCCTTGGTTTACTTGTTATCTCTAATGCTATTGGTTACTCTCCCTTGGTTTATTTATTCTAACAGAGCTAGCGAGCCATAAATAACACATTATGAGATGGAATCTGCGGGCCGTATGAAATCTGAGTGCGGGCCGTGATTGGCCCGCGGGCCGGACTTTGGACATGCCTGCTTTAGCCATTTAATCAGAATAATATAGCCTGATAACAATTTAATAAGTGACTTCAATAGCATTTTTGTGCTGCATAGGTGGGAAAGTATCTCCATCTGAAGTTGCATTAGATTTAGTAAATGCACACAACAATCTAAGCAGCAAAATTGAATGGGATTCAAACATTGAAATTGATTAGATGATGATCACAGAGATGATTGACAAAATAATGGTTGGATTTTGAAAATGATACGGCCAGTAAGTGGCAGGAAGTATTACTAAATGAGTCATTTATTTTAACGTTTCGTTCAAATCAATTATTAGTTCAGTACTATTTGGTCAGCAAAATAAAACAGGCGACATGCATAGGATGCAGACCAATGGATAATGGTTTACACGTGCTAAGAATGATATGAAATATTATTTTAAAGCAAGCACAGGTTGCCGAATCAATGCCTAGACAGAAGTCCGGAAATTGAGATGTTGACAAACAGCTGATGAAGGCAAGGTTTGATTCCTGCCAACACAGATGAAAAATTTTAAAGCTGTTTATTCATTTTGGCTTTATTGCATTTTCAATTCGTATGTAAAAACAAAATGTGATGAAAACAAAAATAAATATTTTTTAAAAAAATTTTGTTTGTGAGAAGGTTCAAATTTGGCATAAATGATCTGTTTCTTTTTCTGTTTAAAAAAAAAGAATAACAGTTATACATAGGTAACATAATTTTTTATAATTATGCATATAGTTAATTTAGTTCATCATTTTAAGGCAACGGGTTTACTCACTTTTTTACTCAGTCACTTAATCGCTTTTTACAGTGAGGGCTCAGAAAGAATACATATTTGACTGTGTTCTGTTTAATAGTTCCACTAAAAATAGTCTAAAACTAATCAAGAACAGTTATAATAATAAAAAAATATGAACATAATAATAATAATTGGTGGCACGGTGGCTCTGTCAAAGCCAGAAGGGCGCTGGAGCGAGTTCCTGCTGGGCCAGTTGGCATTTTTGTGTAGAGTTCTCCCCATGTTGGCGTGGGTTTCTTACAGGTGCTCTGGTTTCTCCCACGTTTCAAAGACATGCGCTATAGGTGAATTGAATGAAGAAAATTGACAGTAGTGTATGAGTGTGTGTGTGAATGAGAGAATGTATGGGTGTTTCCTAGCGCGGTGCTAGGTTATGCCTGTATAGGTATCCACTGCGTAAAACATATGTCAGAGTAATTCCGCTGTAGCGACCCCTGATGTATTAGGGAGTAAGCTGAAGGTAAATAAATTAATAATAATAATAATAATAATAATAATAATAATAATAAGAGGAAGAAGAAGAATAAGAAGAAGAGGAAAAAGAAGACAATTGTGTATAAGAAGATTGTTATTTAAATTTTTAAGTACTTGAAATGCTTTACGAAAGTCGAGTAAAGCAAACTCACAGAACTTTAGCATACAGTCTTCTAGATTTAAATCCCCCTCCTCAGATCCAAAGCTTTTTCACACTGTTTTGTGACAGTCAGACAATGTTTATTGTTGAACACTCAATTTTCTTCCTCCTCAATAAACCGATTAACTCTCCTTCTGATTCAATCCTGTGACATACATGCAAATGAAAGGCACAGGTGCCTAAGTGCCTTTACTATTTTATAAATGTATTCAAGTTGATTACTGATGCCAAAATGCCTCTTGGCCGGACTGCAGAAAGTGGATGGCAGCAATCACCAATAGCTAATACACAAAAATGTCATTAAAATGCACCTGTAAAGATGCTGACCTTATTTTAAACGCTAAAATTGTCCAGATGTGTACCTGTTTTGAGATTTTTGAATCTCAATTGTTGAAACAGAGGACCCTATTATGTGGACAAAACTGACAAGTTTTTCATTTTGTAAATTGCAATGTTCTGGGGAGATTTTTTAAAATGCACCGTGTCATCTGTGAAGATAATGCATCAGTCATTAGGCTTTAGAGATTCAGCATTTAAACTGTAGACGCACACACACACACACAGCGCCTGTAAGCTCCTTATGTCCAATGTATTCATGTTGCCCGTCTGATTGTATAATGTTACAGGATCAAGCACAAACCAACCCTTAGTTTTGCTGGAGCAATTTACTAGAGTCCAAGTAAGCATTTCCTTTCGCATTTTCTTTTTGCCTTTTCTAATAAGGCACAGGCGCAACTGTGAGACCCTTGGCAATTTTGAGAAACACAATACCTACAAAGCAGCTTTAAATATACAGTTCTACAAAATCCCAAGTGCTTTTTTTTTTGAAACTTCAGAAGTTCTTCCTCCAGTAGATGTCCCTGCTGCTCTGTTTAGCAGTGCTTTAATGAGGTGTCCACTATAGTGTTGAAGAAACCATCACCAATGGCTGCCCCATCCCCAGAACCCACAGTGTGTTTACAGCTATTACACTAAAGGTTCACCTAAGATACACGAAGAAAAATAATTAAATATATGAATTTATAAATAAGGATATTCATAAATACATTAATAATGATATAAATGAAAACATTATTTTATTTATTCATTGACGTTCATTCATTTATTATTGTTCTGTGTATAGATTGACTTTTCCTCTAGAAACTGGAGTGGGTGTGCTTTCAGAATGTAACGAGCTCTGCGTAATATACAGCATCACTATATGCAGACGTCCGTGATTAGGCCTCTTGCATGCTTATTTAAAGCCTTGTTGCCTGAAGAGGACAATTTTCAGCATCAAACAGCTTCTGTTTAATTGCATGAGACGGCTAGGAAAAAAAGAGAGGGCGGCAGTTGGTAAGAGACTAACAGTCCTCTGCTGATTTACAGAGTCGTTGAGGCAATCTGTGTTCATATGCCAGTGAACAATTTAATCATTCGCACGGGTACATTATTTTTTGCTGCACTCCAGCATTACAGATCTGCTGAGACATAGTTTTTATTTCTGTCCTCCTTCTTCTTCTTTTTTTTATTTAAAGCAGTCCAAACGTGCATAAAAAGCTACATGGTTTATTTATGCATTTCTTTTTTTGTAATATAATTAGATTCATTTCACCTTTGTCTCTTGGGTGTGGAGGTTGTGGCAGACCTGACACCTTGTGCGAGGTTTAGCATGAAAAACAAAAAGGAAAACAAAATGCTGTGCAGTTTGTGTGCAAATATATTTTTTGATGGTTGGCTGTCAGAAGAAATTTAAGTATATAATATTTACAAAGGCAACACGGTGGCGCAGTAGGTAGTGCTGTCGCCTCACAGCAAGAAGGTCGCTGGTTCGAGCCTCGGCTGGGTCAGTTGGCATTTCTGTGTGAAGTTTGCATGCTCTCCCCGTGTTCGCGTGGGTTTCCTCCGGGTGCTCCAGTTTCCCCCACAGTCCAAAGATATGCGGTACAGGTAAATTGGGTAAGCTAAATTGTCCGTAGTGTATGTGTGTGAATGAGAATGTATGGATGTTTCCCAGAGATGGGTTGCGGATGGAAGGGCATACGCTGCGTAAAACAAATGCTGGATAAATTGGCGGTTCATTCCGCTGTGTCGTCCCCGGATTAATAAAGGGACTAAGCCGAAAAGAAAATGAATGAATGAGTATTTACAAATTATAGTTGGCTTTATAGTTGTAGCTTTTAGCTATAGCTTATATCATTGGCTTTTGGGGATAGTATCCTCAAAATGAAAATGTGCAGTTATTTTACTAACCCTCAGGCACTACAAGAGGAAGTTGACTTTATTCTCGTCCGATTTAATATATTTTTTTTTCATGAATCTGTGGTGATTCATAAAATGCAAATCAAATACCAGGACTTTGAGAGGCAAAAAAAGATGCTGTGTATACAGAGGTGTAATGAGTGCTGTTTGACTAAAGCTCTCTCCTATGTTCTCAAGAGGCTCTCTAGTGACAGATGCCATAGACTGTGGTCTTTAACACCCTTGTTAGTGCATGTGATATATGTGACAGGAAGCTCGCAGACCAGACTCCTATGAACACACTCATGAACATTTACATAGGCTTTGGATAATAATGTTGTAAATAATATATATATATTTTTTTTTTGCACAAACCAGCCATCATGATTCTTTTAGCCAGAATCACTAAAATCCAATGTAAATCATAATTATCATTCAGATTTAGTTGGAGGTATGGTTCTGTTCTGGGCAAACATTCCCTGCCTGCACGAGCATGAATAGGTCCAGTGGTAAACAGAATGATTAATGATATTATTGAAATTCTAAGTGACTTTTTATTAAAAAAACAAGCATAATTTCGCAGTCTGACTTTAACAAGAAGCATCTGATGCCTGACTGTGGACGAGGATGGAGGTGACTGACTAGGTCCTGAGCAAAGTGATAAGCTGCTGAATAATACAACAGCCTCATAAAGGAAATTATATGACTGTCTGGGGTGAACTATGCCTTCAGGAAAAAAAAAAATGCTCAAATCATAGAGCATTAAATTGCAGTATCTCAAATAGAACACAGATTTTTGTTTAGATCCATCGCATTTGCCCCTCTGCCGCATGGAAGATCAGGACGACCTGAACTTTTTGTTTACAGAGTCAAACAGAGCTAGAATCTGCTTAACTGGGTCACTTTGGTGCTACTGTCATGAGAACAACTGCTGAATCGTGTCTGCACTATATAAAAAAGAAAAGTCGCAGGTGTTTTTTGTTTAATTACGGTTGGGAATTGCATTATGGGACAATAATCTCTGCTCTGCTGACTTTTGATGTTGAAATTCAACTGTACAGTTTCACAAAGTGAGTTTACTTGACATTTTATTGACAATATATATAGAGAAGTAAGCCTGTAAAATGGCAGAAAATGAAGTGGCAGTTTATTACAAAGGGGCGTCACGGTGACGCAGTGGCAAGCACAATCTCCTTACAGTAAGAAGGTCGCTAGTTCGAGATGGTTCAGGTCAGTTGGCATTTCCGTGTGGTGTTCGCATGTTCTCCCTGTGATTACGTGGGTTTCCTCCAGGTGCTCCGGTTTCCCCCACAAGTCCAAAGACAGGGTATAGGTGAATTGGGTGAGCTAAATTGTCCATAGTGTATGAGTGTGAATGAGTGTGTATGGATGTTTAGGGACTAAACATAAAGGGACTAAGCTAAGCGAAGTTTATTACAAGGTTTTTGTACCATAATATACAACACCAACCCAGACAATATCAGTTTAAACAATTAAAACGTTTATAAAATTCACTTTTTCAAACTTACCAATGTTGAAGGTTTTTGAAAGGAAGATCAAGGTCTCATAATGCAATTCAAAAGCATAAATCCAATTATGGATATTTTTGTGGAAGTATTTGCAATTGGACTTTAATGTGTTCCTTATAATATCTGTTTGTAGTTATATAATTTAATAACATTTTGTTTCTGTGGTCTTCTTTAGACATTCTTTTAAGTGTGAATTAGCTTTACAACTACAGTCACTACTGGTCACATTAGTAGATTGTCAGCACTTTGAAGTATCTGGTAACACTTTATTTTGATGCCCACTTAACAGACATTCTCTTTTTTTTGTAAATACTATGTCTAATTAAAGAGAGCCTATTATGCATTAAAAAGGGTCATATTTTGGTTTTGGGGTCTCAAACAACAGGCTGATATGCATGCAAGGTCAAAAAAACACATCCATTGCCTTATAATATGCATTTATTTTTACCTCATTATCCCAGCGACTCGCATCATTCAGCGATTCATTTGTTCCAAAACTCCTCCTTAGCATGATGCTAATCTGTGCTGATTGGACCGATGACCTAGTCTATTGCGATTGGTCGACATCTTTCAGCGCAAGAGAATGCCTACTACAACACCCAGTGGCAAAGCTGAACTATTAAGAAACTTGACCGCCACGCGTGTGTAGGAACAGCTGATGGTGGCCATAGCAACGACAAACGAGAACACAAGCACACAAACGCATTTTAATCAGTAAACAAAGCAACACGCGTTGTGTTTTTAACGTGGCTTTAGACGCAATATGAGAATATAAGGAGTTAACCAGATACACTGCTAGCGGTTACAAGGTACAAAACACAAATAAATACATAATTTGCAAGCTAGAGAAAACAATGAGGCAACTGTTTTAATTGCACGTACTCACGCTTGTGAAATGGAGGAAGAAGGAGGGGTTGGATAGAGGGTACTGGCCAGATTCACGGTGGCTGGCCAGATCGGCCATTAGACCACTGGAAAATGTCCCGGTGCTCCCTATGGCCAGTCTACCCCTGCATACATCAATAGCTTTTTCTGATCCTTCCTTTAACAAACGGACGATGAATCCTCCGTTGTAAGCGTGTAGATTTCAGAAGTACTCCTCAGAGGGAACACAGCACAAGGCTGGGCTATAATGCTGAGGCATTTCTGCAGATATAAACCTCAACCACTGACACTTCACAGTTTTATCTTTGGTTCATCGTCACACTTCCAATAATATCCTACTGAGCACAGCGTCTTCACAACATGATTTAACCGGCGTCTGTTACAGTGTTCTTTTCAGTGTTGCCAGATGTAGCTGAATGATTCCAGCCCAAAACCTATCCAAAAGGTTTTTACCTGCACAATCAAATTCAAAACCGCCCAATCTGGTAACACTGGTTCTTTTTCTCGCTTCTGTGTTTGTGGGCAGGGCCGGGGGTTTCAAATTCTCCCGGGTTTGCGCTCGCACAAATGGGCGGGGCTTAGGTTCCGTATCCACATCACACCGAAACGGCTAAAGACTCGTTATAAAGACAATTAATTTGAAGCACTATGGGCACTATTTTTGATGAATCAATAGTTTTAAACACTGTGCACTTACAGATTTAAGCCTTAAAGCTGTGTTACACACTGCATGCAAGCTTATTTTCAAAAACCCATAATAGGGGCTCTTTAACACTGGAATTCTGTCATGGAAAGGCCATTTTCAGTTTTTTTTCTTAACTGTACATTTGTCACATCAAATTTACACATATAACTTCTATTGAAATTTTAGAATTATGCTTTGAATGGCCTGCATGTCATACAGTGTGTACAAGTTAGTAGACTGCCAGAAAAGGTGTGTCCGGCAAGCAAGAGAGCAAGAAGTGAAAATGTTGTATTGAAAGGCATGTCTGAGATAAAGTTATGTTTTTATCAGAAAGTTGTTTTTTTTTTCGTAGCAGAAAGTTGCTAGGCAACAGAGGCACACGTTCAAAAACATGAGGAAAGTAGCCAATGCTAAAATGCATGCAGTCACTTTGACCATTATGGCCGTTCAAGGTAACACTCAGAATTCAGAATACTCAGAACTCAAATACTAAGGACTTTTGTATTATTAATAACATAACTTTAGAATGAAATATGCACATTTAGTAAAAGTCAGAGTAATATATTGAGTAGGTTTAATACGTTTTTAAATTACAAAGCTCCTAAAAGGTCAGAATGACTGCTTCTGTAGTTCTAGTGTTAATCCAGGTCTTACATATTCTTCTAATCTTCTGATGAGAGTTAGTTAACAAGCAGTTGCAAACAGGTATACTGTATGGCATAAGTGACCCAATACTGTGGTTTTTTCTTTCATACGTAGCACAGATAGTATATGATTCACGATGAGAAAAAAAAAAGCTCATTGATTCCAATTTCCAGATCAGTTTCAGTCCATATTCATTCGTATGTGGAACATAACTTTGTGCATTTGAGTCTGCCACTTAAGCAGACATATAAGGTATGACCTTTTATTGCATGAGTCATGAATCATTGAAAAAGCTATGGTGGCAAATGACGTCAAGTGTGATTTCGACCCACGATCATTGCTGCATGAATGATAAATGCAGCAATGGCTCTTCTCTTTTTTCCTCTCCAGAGCTGACCTTTTATGAAGGTGTAGAAAGAAAGACATTGTATAATCAGTTTCTCTTCGTCCTGTGATTATCAGTCTTATTTGAGTTATTTTACCATGCGTGTATAGTGTAAATGCATACTTGAATACAGGTTGACTTACCACACCCTGTGCAGCGAAGGGGCGTGGCCTGAGGCACTGTAATGTTATAGCAGAGAAAGCTGAAATGCCTTCCAAAGCCGCTGCTATTTCCACAGAGCTTCTGTTTCTGTCTTTGTTCTTCCAAAGCACACAACCCAAAGAGTAAAGTTTGATTTGAATTATGTTCCAGAGAATTATAAAAAATATATAGCTAGCATTTGACAAAGGACAGCTTCCAGAATCTCTCCTAGTTCAGTGCTGGATTCGGCTAAAATCTCCTCAAAGACGGAGTAGCTACAACCATAACAGACAAAGCTGTGGACTTTGAGCCACAACCTGTAGGCTAAGTCTTTTTATTTGTTAAAATTGATCTATTACTTGTATAGTGTCTAGCGGTAATAGTATGTTGTAGCAAGGACGTAAACAAGTATGTAAAACAATGGGAAATGCTGTTTAGCACCGTTAACGATTTAGCTACAAATTCATATTCATCCATCAAAGCCCTGTAAACACTCACAATATTCACCAGCCCTGCAATGTCTTTTTATGCAGCCGCTTTCCATGCATTTTAAATCTCAAATAACCAACTCGCAAAAGATATCTGAACGCTTCATATTACTTACACATGCTTATTCTGAATATATGTGAAAGACACTTGTCAGATTTTATTTTAGAGAGCAGGCGTGAGGTTCAGCTGTGTCCTTTTCATTTTCTGTCAGAATTAGGCTCAAAATGACATGGCTAAAAGCTACTCTGACTGACAGTATTTACACAACAGAGGCTAAGCATGTGCTATTAGAGGCATGACACTTTTCCTGGTGACGTGGAGCCAATCCGCGAATCACAAGCATATTATGTTAGCTGACCTCTTAAGGGAGGGCTTTTGGATGAACTAGAAAATATGACAGTCGTTTTCGTGTTAACTGAGTAGCAGTATATAATTAAAGTAATATTTATGAAAAAATAACATGATCTTTTTTACAAATGAAGCATGAGAACACATTGCTTTGCATCTTATAAACAGCCAAGCCCTAAGAGTGCACTCTGGACCACCCCTTTAATATTGCTGAATCAATCTAATACAGTGAACATATATACCAACAAAGTTGGCTTACGTCAAGAAGAAATACACTATTAAAACAGATGTCTTAAAAACAACACAACCTGTGTTGTTTCTTAACACACGTGTTGCTAATTAAGGACAAAACATTCTGTGTTATTTTGAACTCTTATTTTTCTTAACACAGACAGTGTTTAATTATATAACATACTAATGTGTCATAAATCACCCAGTTTGTGTCATAAATGTGCTTTGTTTTTTACCACCTTAACAAGTTTGATGCAACACAAAAAGCATATATACTGTATTATAAAGAATTCACATATGTTTATTAAAACATGGCTGCAACATTTACAATAAATCTCTTTGAAAGAATTATCAAGAGGTCATTTTTTAATAAGTTAATGTCTTGTGTTACTAAAAATAAGAAAACCTTTATTTAGCTAGAGGAAAAAAGCCACAAAAACAACACAAGCCCTTATCAAGAATGGCATGTCTACAAACTGTTCACTTATCTTTAGCACTGTTGGGGTCTTGTTTGCAATTCATAGCGTCCAGAGGAACCACTGATTTGACTAGGTTTGCATTGATAGCGATGCTAAACATCATGAAGTTTCCATTGTAGACTCTGAAGTTTCATCTTAATAAATACACTCTGGGGACCAGGATCACATAAATGCTCCTGGAAAACGGGAAAGATAACAATGGCAACATTTAGCTATTTTTATTATTGCTTAAAATAACTGAAACTGGTGATACTGAAATTACTTTAAAATTAGTTGAAATATTACAAAAAAGAATACAATATGAATAGGTCTTATTCAATAACAATAGGTCTCAAATTTATGCATGGAATATGCATTTATGTTTTCACAAATAACTCAATTCATCAAAACTTTCGTACTAAAATTTATTTTAAGTGCTTTTACTACTGACACATTATTATTGTGTCTCACCTCACCAGGCATAAATACTGCGACTGTCTTGAGATCGTACGTACAGAGTCCAATGATGACAAAGATCTGATTAGTTGATATTTACCACACATTGTGTTGGGCACACTGTGTTGTGATTTATTTATTAATTTTTTTTCAGTTGAGTTGTGAATTATTCACTTCATCACTACTTATTTAAAAAATACACAAGATGTGTTAAAATAGCCATAACACAAAAATGTGTTATTATTTAACACATTAGTGTACCACTAATGGCAGTTAAACAGTTGCAAGTTAGGTTACACTTTATTTTGATGATCCGTTTGAGTATTAGTAGACTGTCTGCTTAATATCGGTTGATACAGACATTCAACAGACATTTAACTGACTAAACTAAACTTAGCAAGTATATATCATCAGTATATATAGCAAGTATATATATCAACTTACACAACTTACACCCTAACTCTAACCCCAACCCTAACTCCAATCTAACAGTCTACATATAATCTAATGAGTTGGCATGTAGATGCAATGTGACTTAAATTCAACAAACAGTCCATCAAAATAAAGTGTGACCGCAAGTTATCACATACAGTATTACATTAAATACAGTAAATCGTTTCTGATGTCTAATGTATTTGCCACTTTATAAAAAGTTAATGAAAGTTATGAAAGGGGGGGATGTAGTCTATTAAATTGTAGATACATTGATGTAAAGCATATATGTAGTGGATGTACAGTATGTGAAAACTTGTGGTGATATGTGCTGCTGCTGGTGACCAATTTAAAAAAAAAAAAAAAAGGTTCCAGAAATCTTAGAAGAAATGTTTGTGCTTTTTAGGATGTAGTCATCGGGCACAGCACTACACCCAGCATTCAGCCGGCAAAACTGTGCCTCCGAAACGCAGCACCCCATACAGCAGCCTCTTAGCTAGGTGGGGAAGGAAAAACATCGAACCTTTAAAAGCCCTCTGTATGACCAGCTCAACACTGGGGCCTTTTCATTTAGCAACCTTTCATAGGCTTTTCCATGCCAACGGTAGCCCCATGACCTGTCTAAAACGCCTTCTATGCCTCTCAGAGCCACTCTTACGAGTTTGAGATCCCATTTCCTCCAGCTCCCTTTATCTTGGTTCTGTTGTTGAAAAAGCATTGCACTCTCTTGCTCATTGTCAGTCATGGTGAGGGTTCAGAAATAGGATGAAGCAGCATTGTTTGTTTTTTGCAGTCCCTGGAGCTGATAAAATCAGTAGCTGTCATAGATGACTAGGTGCTGGATGACGCAGCTTATATCCTCAGCTGGTATCCATTTTCCGCTTTGTGGCAGGATCAGTGTTTGTTGTTTTATTATGTTGAGTTTAAGGCATAATGTTATTTTATCGTGTGTTTACAGGTGAATGAGATTTACCACGATGAATCTTTGGAAGTGCACATCAATGTCGTGCTTGTGAGGATGATCATGCTTGGATATGCTAAGGTACATTATTGTTTAATATCAAATGTCTCTTAGTAACCATATTAGCCATATGCTTTTTTATATCATAACATGTTTATGGCTGAGTCATGTAGTGTCATTTCTAATTTTCACCTTCTCTCAGACTCTATTTTTACAAGAAGCATTTTTAAACCAGAATGATTTTTTATATGTGTTTTTTACAGCATTTTGTGTTCATTTTATTAAGACAGCTTAAATGCATTCGCTCACACAACTCTGTGTTGCATGGATTGAGGTAATAAAATATTTAACACATGCTCAATGGAAAATGTGCCTCAGCCTACATTTAAGTGAAATCATAAAAACTTCCTTAAAATACATTTGACTTTTCTAGGTTCCTACTGCAGGTATGTTTAGCACTATAGGGCAGTGTGATCCTAAAAACGAGTTCCTTTTCACACTAATAGTATTAATAGGGACATATTATCAATTAATTAATGATTGTTTTGGTGCAGTTCTTTATTGTGGGTATGTACAAAAAAAGTATTTTTAAGATTCGTAAAAAATGTAGACGCATTTGTCGTCTGAAACGTGCAACAAAATGTACAGAGAGCAATGTATTTTAATTGACCTTTTCATCTATTACAAAAATGTAGGCTGAGTCGTGCATTTTCAGTGTGCCTGGGCTGCAAAAACGTTTTTCATGTTAAATATTTTGCATGTTTGTCAGACCTTAATGTTTCAGATCACCAAAACTAATTTAAATATTAGTTCAAGAGTTCACACTTAGATATTTCTCGATAATAATAGCAGGTTTGGGATGCTGTTCCGGGAGAGAACCCTGAGCTCGGAGACAATTGAGTCCAGGGCTCCCGCCCGGTCAATGAGCATGTGAGGGGGTACGAGATCAGGAAGTTCTCGAGAGCTCCCCCTGGCAAAGAAGGAAAAAGGGGAGATGGGGTGGATGGGGGGATTCTTCAAAAAACGAAGATGAGGAAGTAATGCTAGTCGGGCTATTTACAGTGAGTTTGGAATGATTTGATTGGCTTACTAATGATTACAGATGAGAAACCAGCTGTGATCAATCATATCACGTGCTCCTCTCGAAATTAGTGTGTGAAACTTCACTTAAAGATTCCACAAGTAAACACATTGTGCAGATTATAAATGAAGGTAATTTATCATTAAGGGAAAACAACATAGTCCTGTGTGAAAGAAAATAATTAAGATCTACCAGTTTGAAAAGGGCTATAAAGCCATTTCTAAGGCTTTCAGCAAACCATAGTGAGAGCCATTATCAACAAATGGCAAAAACATGGAACAGTGGAGAATTCCTTCCCAGCAGTGGCCGGTCGACCAAAATTAGAGCGTAGCGACAACTCAACCAAGAGGTCACAAAAGACCCACAACAACATCCAAAGAACTGCAGGCCTCACTTGCCTCAGTTAAGGTGAATGTAGACATGACACTAACTATTTGCATGGCAGAGTTCTAAGATAAAAAACACTGCTGAGCAACACAAACATAAAGGCTCAACTCGGTTTTGCCAGAAAATATCTTGATGATCTCCAAGACTTTTGGGAAAATACTCTTTTGTCTGACAAGACAATAGTTGAAAATTTTGGAAGATGTGTGTCTCATTATGTGTAGCATAAAAGTAACACCACATTTCAGAAAAAGAACATCATACCAACAGTAGAATGTGGTCATGGTAGTGTGACGGTCTGGGGCTGTTTTGTTGCTTCAGGAGCTGAACACTGTGCTGTGATAAATGGAACTATGAATTCTGCTGTGTGCCAAAATATCATGTAGGATAGAAATTCAATAAAATTAATCCTTATTTCTATAGCACTTTTACAATGTAGATTGTGTCAAAGCAGCTTAATTTAGAAGTTCTAGTAAATTTAAACTGTCAGTCCAGTTTTCAGAGTTGAAGTTTAGTCTAGTTCAGTTCTGAGCAGTTTAAATTTTACTGCTGAAAGTCCAAACACTGAAGAGCAAATCTATCGGTGCGCAGCTCCACAAGTCCCAAACATCCTGAAAGAGAATGTCCGACCAGTGAGCTAAAGCTGGAGCAAAATTGAGTTCTGTAGCAGGACATTGATCCAAAGCACACCAGCAAGTCCACTTCTGAATGGCTGAAGAAAAACAAAATTAATACTTTGGAGTGACATAGTCAAAGTCCTGACCTGAATCCAATTGAGAAGCTGTGGCATGACCACTTCATTCTCGAAAATCTTCCAATGTTGTGCAAAGATGAGCTGGCCAAAATTCCCCCACAGTGCTATAACAGACTCAAAAACGCTTGATTGCTGTTGTTGCTTCTATGGGTGGCCCACTTCACACAGGGCTATGTAGTTTTGTATTTTATTTCCACTAAATATTAAAAACCTTGATTTAAAAACTACATGAAGTGTTTACTTGCATTTTCTGTGGCTGATATTTACAATTGTTTCATGATCTCATGAATTTCATCAAGTGTGACAAATAGTGCAAAAAATAAATCATCAGTAAGAAGGCAAACACTTGCTCACACCACTGTATATATGTACACACATGTTCTAGGCAGAAAAGTAAGTACCCTGGGGTAATTTACTGAGGCTTTATGAAGTCAACATATCCACTGAGTTCACAGATTCTTTATACTTATATACACTTAATAAATAATATACACAGTTTTCTGACATGAAGCTTGCACTCCTGACTGTTGTGCACAAGCTCAGTACTCTTTGCTGAGGCCCTAATGATCAGTCTTTTATTATTTAATCATAACCCTTGCATATTGCCAGGAAAAGGCATGCACACACACACACACACACACACACACACACACATTACACAAAAAGCTCTGCCAAACATTGGCAAAGCTAAGTCAACCGTTGTTTTTAAAACAATCGCAGTCAAAAACTAGTACAGCTGAGGAAGTTTAGTTGTTTATAGTCTTAAATAGGTCACCGGACCTATTTACACTAAAGCTTTAATGTGACATAAACCCTCATTTCAGCACAGGTCAGTTACTATCACAGTTTTAAAAAAAGGCAAATACTTTGGAGTGTAAAGCTGAGGGAGAACAACTGCCTCTAACCACACGATTAGTCTAACTGTGGTATAAGTGCATTAAAAACCCTTCACCATTCACAACTCCATGCAAAAATACATAAATATATATTATTTTTTGAGCTCATAATCCACTACAGCAAATAGGTCTTTTTGTACCTTCATTCTAATTCACAAATAATTGCAACATGGTTTGTTGCCTGCAGTAACATTTAGTTATTGAATAATAACTGAAACATTGTGCAAAAGCAACAACCACAAAATGACATTTTAACAGATTTGCTGTGGTTTACAATAAAAAAAGACAGCTGTTAAAGCGAAGCAAGACCACTGAAACAATTGCTGAGCAGTGAGCACTGCTGTTTTATCTTACTAAGTGAAATTTAGTTATAAACTAATTTCGAGAGTATCACATTCTTATGATTGACTGCGGCTGGTCCCGCTTTAGCTAATGCATGATTCACCAATCAGATGATTCCTAGCTTACTATAATAACTAGAGCGTCTTACCTTAACCATCTTCGTCTTGAAGAATCCCCCCCCCCCCCCTTCCTTGACAGGGTGGCACAGCGGCCCAGTGGTTAGCACTGTTGCCTCACAGCAAGAATGTCACTGATTTAAGTTCTTCGACCAGTCGACATTTCTGTGTGGAGTTTGCATGTTTTCCCTGTGCTTGCGCGGGTTTCCCCGGGCTCTCCAGATTCCTCCTACAGGCCAAAGACATGCGACATAGGTAAATTGACCAAACCAAATCAGCACCATAGATGAGCTTAATTAGCAATATATCTCTCATAGCAATCCATAATCTGCTATTCGCCATAAATAAGAAGGGGAGTTCTCGAGAGTTCAAACTCCCCTCTCGCCCTGCAAATTGGAGGGAGCCTCGGGCTCGAGGAGCTTATGAGCTCAGGGCTCTCTCGGGACAGCATGCCAAACATACTTTATAATCAATCATCAGCTTAGTGTAAACTCTTGAAATACATTTTATGATTCTTATGTAATTTGTGTAGCCTAAATAAAACAAACACATTAAAGCACCTTTGGTGTTTACATGTTTTATGTAAAACCAAACCGAAAATGACGAAAATTACCATAACGACACAGGTCACAGTCTATGTCACTAGTTCATTTATTCATTTTCCTTTGGCTTAGTCCTTTTATTTATCAGGGATCGCGTCAGCAGAATAAACTGCCAACTTATCCGGCAATCCAGTACTGGGAAACATCCACACACACTCATTCACACACATACACTACTGCCTATTTAGTTTATTCAATTCACCTATACCACATGTCTTTGGACTTTGGGGTAAACTGGAGCACCTGGGGAAAACCCACGCCACCACGAGGGAGAACATGCAAACTCCACACAGAAACGCTAACTGACCCAGCTGGGGCTCAAACCAGCAATCTTCTTGCTGTGAGGCGACAGTGCCCCATGTCACTAGTTAAAAATGCTTGTTTTTTTTGGGGTTTTAAACATTCTTTGAAATATTTGGTATAACGCAAATAGACAATTCAGCTAAATATATAGCATTATTCCAGTGTTTTTTTTATAGTTTGATGAAAATAAAATTACAAAATGTGCATTGACAGCTTAATGAATGCTGAAAGTGTCCTCTAAGAAGTCTGTAATCTTTTTGTCAGTCCATCAGTCTGATTGAGCGTGGCAACCCTTCCCGAAGCCTGGAGAATGTGTGCCGCTGGGCGTTTGTCCAGCAGAAAGAGGATCCAGAGCACTCTGAGCATCACGACCATGCCATCTTTCTCACCCGCCAAGGCTTCGGCCCCACCGGCATGCAAGGTCTGACCTTTTGGCGCTTCATACTTTCAAACACATTGTCCTTGCTACATCCTATGACATTTTCCATACACAAAACTACAACCTAAATGTTTTCATACTGTGAAAAAGGTCAGTCTTTGTCTCATTTCATTAATAGCTCCTACACGAACATCTCATCGATGCTTTAAGGAAATCCAGTCTTACAGAAAACTGTTCGGTGTATATGCTCCTCTTAAAACAGATTGTGGATGTGTGAAGTGGTTCACAGCAATGGAAAAGGATAGAAGCGAGATATGAAAGCGTACTCACATAAGCACATACGGAAAAAAAAGAGAAGATTTTGTTGTCTAAGGCTCGAGGCGCCCGCTGAAGCAGCAGTCCTCTCAGAGCATATCTCCTTCAGCACTGACAAAGTTCACGCAGTCCACATTTAACATCTATTCGACCTGACAAGAAAACCCAAGCTTTTTCCGGAGAAGAGCACTGATCTCAGCATGAAGTGTTTATGCTGTCACTGCTTCTCTCACATTTCCTCTTATCATGCCACTGTATATACTCACGGTCTTTGTTAATCATCCGAGAAGAGCTCTTTGGCCTCTCCACAAGCTACATAGCATTCGATGTCTGGCAGGGGAGATATTGAGCTAATCAGAGAAAAAGCACTTTATTGGCTTATTGACATCATTTAAGAATGCTGCTTTGGAGCCGAGATCTTGACTGAAGCACCTGACACAGTTTTGTAGGTTTTTACTAAAGAATTGTTTCATGTATGTGGTGGAAAAAAAATGGTCAAAATCCTTGTGGTCAGTTACAATATACTGTTTCTAGCTGAATGTAGCACTAGAAGAATCTTTTTTTTACTGCTGGCTTTGATTTATAATACACATTTTTGTGCTAGTTTTCTGAAAAACTTTAGTTAAAATTATCTTTTTAAGTATAATAAACTCAAAAAGAGACACTGTGTTCATTTTTAAATTGGTACTGCACTAAATTCATCCATGACAATTATTATTAAGTAGGTTCTACTCAGTTTGACTGTATGCAACATGAATGCAGGGCTCCAGCTTAGCGTTGTAGTCCCTTACTGAATAATTTAGGAGAATTTGAATCTTTAAATTGACATTTTAAACCTTAAATCGATCCTGCAATACTGTTATTAATATTTTTACCGTTTTTAACATACTTTCAGATTAACATTTAAGAACAGTAGCACCAGTGTCTCCTACTGTTTTCTACACATGGTGACATCAGCACCTGATTCGGTAGCACTAAATTATGTATATGTTGTCATCTTTAAGAATTGTAAGAGCCTCGTTGTTAATAAAATTGCACATAATGATAAAAACCTCACTACTTCAGCAAAAGGTATGGTTTCGATGCAATATGTGATGTGAAACAGTAGCCTAGTGACAGTTAGTAAATCCAAGAGCACAACTAATGTGACAAATAAATGTAATTATATTACATTGTTCCTTAATGCTGTTTTGCACCTTTGGCACATTCAGCAATGTTTCTCATATGCAACAGAATGCCACAAACGTGTCATACCAGAAAAAAAAAAGCGTTTAGTCTGGGGCCATGGAGTTTAAATATAAAACTTACTGAACATCAAATACAATGTTGAGTGCTAGACAGGGAAGACAAAATGTTTTTTTTTAAACCCCAGTGTTCTTTTGAAAAAGTTTTTTTGTGCTGGCAGAAGAAAGCCACACATGGGGTGATTTAAATATGACATTGTGTCAATTTTTTGGGGTGAAATTTGTAATACTAAGATTATTTACTGTATTATGTGTGGGCATGTTTTAGTGTTTGGTTGATCAAAATGAACATTAGCACACTATAAAAAGGTATACTATACTCTTTAAAATATCCATAAATTAGCAATTTCCATATTTTGTGATTCATGCACAAAACCCCCTCCCCCAATGTTTATTTATGGTTTTGTATTGCATTGTGGGACTTTGATTTTTCCTCCAACAACTTATGATGTTGAAACATTTGAAGAAGTTATATGAAGTTATATTTAACAGATGATATGTTGTCTATATTGGTTTTATACATTTTGGTACAAAAACCTAGTAATAAACTGCCAGTGCATTTATAAATATATTTATTTCTTGCACAATGTGTTGTCTTTTAAAATGTCACTCTGGTAAGCTGCTGAGTTGAATGTTTGAATTCAAAAGTCTGGTAATGAACAGATATTTTTTACAGTGTATGATGAATGTTATTGCACTTAAAACAAATTAAGACAAAAATCTTTTTGAACAACAAATGACATTACCTAAAAAATTAACATAGGCTCATTCTGAAAACGTTTATAAAAGGATTATACATTTCTAGAGATTGCTAATTATGTAACTAGAAGTATGTACTGTATGACTGCATTTCATCTTTAAAACGAATGCTACGTGGCAGCATGGTGCTGTTGCTTTTCGCGCTTACCAGCTGACCACTTACCTCTATATGGACAGCTTTCCCGATGTTGCTAGTTTGTCCAGTTAGCACGCCATGTATGTCGGCAGACCGCGGCGGTGGGGTTTGAGTCTGGTGAAGATTGGTTCCAGAAAGCAGGTAAGAGAAAAACAAAAGCAAAAAAATTCAATATACAATTAAATAACTGGGTGAAAATGTGGTAAAATCTGAAAACATGGTAAAAAACAGGGGGCCTTTCCTTTTCTGAATTGCTTTTGAAAACACTGTCGGTTGAATTTAGGGAAGTGGGTGGGCGGTGGTCAATCGGTGCTTTTTAAAACACTTTCGGTTGGGTGTAGGGAAGGAGGAGCGAGGGGGGACCGCTCAGTGGGTCTGTCAGTCAGTAATCAGCTGCCTCTGGTGGATTTACGTAGGAAGAGCAGGCTCGACTGGCATTCGCAATAGAAAATTGAGATCTCCAATACGTACACAGCGGCCTCTGGTGGAAGCATTTTGGAATATATGTAGACGACGTTTTCAGAATAAGCCTGGGTTGCAAAAAATGTATATGAAATTGCATTTACACATTACTTATTTTTGATTGACACAATTCTTGACTGCACGGCACATTGTCGGTTAGTTCAATTGCATACCCCACTGTATTACACCTACAACAAAGTGGCTGCCTTTGTCCAACACAACACAATATGATGTACTGGCAGATGGTAGGTTGACATTGTTTTGGCACTTTCTGACACCTTTGTACGAAGGACACTATTTGCTTCCCTCCCTCCCTAATCCTCTTTCAAATATGAATTTGAAACGTTAGTAAAATAGGCCATTTCATTTCATAAGTAAGAGAAAGAAAAAACTCTCTGCAGAGTTGTCAGCATCACTCAACTCACAGCATTACAATTACACCAAGCAGCAAGCTGTCAGAATGCAGAATCACTGGGCAAGTTATGACAGAATAAATAAACCCTAATAACTCTTTCATCCTCTCTGTCTGTCTCTGTCACTCACTCACTCTCAGGATATGCCCCTGTCACCGGGATGTGCCACCCTGTCCGCAGCTGCACCCTCAATCATGAAGATGGCTTCTCTTCTGCTTTTGTTGTAGCCCATGAGACAGGACATGTGTAGGTTTTTAAACATGAGCAGGTTCTTTTCAGCCTTTATAGACTGACGTTAGCTCTTAAAAAGTGTTTTATGCTGGTACACTCTGTTCCATACTTGTGGTTTTGAATTTTAATTCACAATAGATTTGGTTCTGGTTATAAACCAAACTCAATGCGTGTTTTCCAAAAAAAATTGTCATGGCCATATGCTGCCATGAATGTGGACCAAAAAATGTGGATGTCTCATACAAGTGAACTAGCACGTCTTTTGAAGATGTGACAAAGAAAAAGATGTTAGGATACTTGGTAGATAATACTTTGTACTTACTATCCTACTTGAAGTAAACTCGCACTCAAAACATTTTTTATGTAAATTTTTGATCTCATGCTCAGAATCAGCATTCAGTCCTGCTTGCAACAGAAGCCTGACAACAGAAGCTTATAGTCTTTAGATATCTGAACATCTACATATTTAAAAGGGCTATACTATCACCACCTACACATACTGTAGATTAGCCATGGAGTCAACCTCCTTATCTTCTCACTATTGAAACTGTTGTCTAGGACTTTACCCTTTGCAACTTCTGTTTTTATCTGTTTCTCTCTCTCTCTGTTTCTCTTTCTTTCAAATGCTTTATTCAGTGTGCACGTGACAAAGGCTGCTACACTATTATTATTCTGCATCTGGCCACCGTCCTTCTGACAGACATCCATTCAGTTTGGTATTAGCACTGACAAAAATAACATTTTATTTAATTCAAAGCGAGATGTCAGGACCTCTGAGATTGTAATTTTCTGGCTGGCAGCCACAAAGAATTGATTTCCTCTTAAGCCTTTGTCCTTCCTGTTTCCATACTAGTCCCTGCTCAAACTTCAGGGTCTGTTTGACATTTGTAATGTAAGAATAGGTGTCATTATTAGATTAATTATACTATAATTATATATAATTAGTGGCAGTTATATTTAAATACATAAAACTGCAGACCTACATACGCTCAAAAGTTTGGGGTGACTAAGATTTGAAAGATGTGAATAAATGTATCAGCAAACTGCATTAAATTAATATTATTTTTTTAATATAAGCAAAATAAGCACAACACAATGTTTTCGTCATTGATAATAGTATGAAATGTTACCTGAGTGCCAAATCAATATTTTAGGCTCCATAGTGATAAATAGCCGCTGTTTCCCAAACGGATTCTGTACATGCAGTTTGAAGTGGAGTGAATGTCAGGGTTATGGGTGCATAAACACATAATTAATAAAAATAATATCTAAATATGTCGATCTTGGTGTTTTTGTCCCTTATTATGGTAGGCAAATCACTTATTTTCACATCCCAATATTGACAGGTATGATATATATATATTTTCTGTTTCTGAATTCTCTGCTTAAACGTAGTAATTGCTTATTTTACAGTATTTGATCATCAATAATGTTTGATATTTACAATGGTATAAATGGGGAGTGGGACTTGATCCAATTAGATGTTTGTGTTGGTGGGTTTACTCCCAACATAAATAACCAAAATGACCGACAAAATGTCACAGTTATTTAGGCCATATATTCAGATTAAAATTATAGTCATAGCTTCAATTACTTTGTTATGTCTCGCTCGGTTGATTCACAGTGTGCTTTTGTAATTTCATATCCTACACTAATATTGGGAGGTGCTGGAGGTGCATCCCCATGTAGCTATAACTATGCTAATTGGGGTGGAAAATGGTACCTCTGGCCATTTCTGCATGTAAATGTTCCTGCTTACCATAATCGTGCTTTGTCTGTAGACTGGGAATGGAGCATGACGGCCAGGGCAACCGCTGCGGTGACGAAACAGCCATGGGAAGTGTGATGGCCCCTCTGGTGCAAGCAGCTTTCCACCGCTACCATTGGTCCATGTGCAGCGGGCAAGAGCTGAAGAGATACATTCAGTGAGTTCACACATCTCGCTCTTCTCACACCTCGCCGTGTTTTATCTAGAAACTAGTAAGCCTTCAACTTATGTGCATATTTTGAATGGAAATATTGCTTTTCACAGATATGCCTCTGATAAGTATTCCTCATATGCCACTTGAGCCTGTGTTTTGACTGGAGCTCGGCTTTGTATAATGTCACCTCGAGTTCAGTCGACTGTTTGTTTACTTGAATTAGAGTCACCAATAGGTCATTTGCAGAGAGAGAGAGCAGAAGCTTGAGATCAAAGGGCTTTAATTTAACTGGTCAATAGATTGATGTGATATCCGACAGTTTACAGACAACACGGCTGACAGGGATTAACTCTAAACCAACCCATAATTGCTGCTTTAGCCTTGATGATAACGACGTTTCTTCATAGCTCCAGCAGCATATTAATGAATCACATCTTGTAGGAGTTTTGTTTTTGTAAAATAAGCACTTACAAAGGTGTTTAGGATCTGATTAATGTCTGTTTTGATTACCAGCCTTCTTTGAAGTGATGATTTAGAAACAATGTAGCATATTAGAAGACATAACAGTTTCATCTGCATGGGAGCTTTTACTGAAAAAAGCAACAACAACAAGAACAACACCAACAGCATAAAAATGCCATTCACAGTTTGATTCAAAGGCTGATGCTTTGTTCTGCACCTGGTATACTTTGAAGTCATTGTTAGAAAATGAATTATGTGAAAAGCAGACTTTTTTATTCAGATTTGCTTTTTCACATGTTTGTCATTCACACAGTGACATGGCATCCAAACATGAACCCATTTTTCCTCACCCTCTTCATACCTTCATACGACGGCAGCTAGCTCTCTGCAACTCTCACATGTTCGCCCACTGAAGCTAAGCAGGTACCTGGATGGGAGACCACATGGGAAAGCTTGGTTGTTGCCGGAAGTAGTGTTAGTGAGGCCAACAGGGGGCACTCAACCTGTGGTCTGTGTGGGTCCTAACGCCCTAGTTTAATGAAGGGCACTTTATAGTACTCAGTGAGCAAGGTTTTTTGGATGAGATGTGGTCCTGACTCCCTGTGGTCATTAAGGGTGCTTTCACACTTGGTTCAATTGCCTGGACCGTACCCAAGTTCGATTGTCTCCCCTTGCCTCCTTCTCGGTTGGCTTGTGTTCACATTGTCTTTTTTCCTTCTGAACCATGTGACGCTTGCATCATCAAGCCGCTATTTTGTGTACGGCTGTTGCCAGGTAACGGACACAAAAGCAAAATATGCACCAAAATGGAAAGACGTCTGCACTCCGCACATCACAGTCGTTTCGCTTTTACTGAACCTTTTGGTTTTCGACATACAGAAAGCAACTCGTGACTATCTGCCACAAAGTTATTATACACGTTCAGAACACCACACAATGTCTGCAGAAGCTGTTTTTGGAGGAGACAAGCAGACATTATCACTGCTAAGTCCCGCTTGTCAGCAAGGTACAGTACGTGATACACAGACTCATACACACACACACACACACACACACACACACACACACACACACACACA
>CAIGQQ010038283.1:1742565-1752624 GCA_903798035.1 Danio albolineatus
CACACACACACACACACACACACACACACACACACACACACACACACGAATGTTATAAAATGTTTCATATTATACAAACTATAGTTTGTTGTACTGTTGACGGTTCACTTCCGCTATTTGGTACGATTGCATTCATACCAGAAGTGAACTGGACCAGACTTTGCATGAACCGTACCCCAGACCACGTCTTTTAGGCGGACTCGGGTACGGTTGGTGGGTGCGCACCCAAGTTCAGAAGACACGTTCACACTAGCTAAATGTACTGTACTTTGACGTCAAACGAACACGGGTGCGGACCAAAAGTGCTAGTGTGAAAGCACCCTAAAAAATCGCAGGATGTTCTTCGAAAAACAGTAGGGGTTTAACCCCGGCATCCTGGCCAGATCTGCCCATTGGCCTCTGTCCATCATGGCCTCCTAACCATCCCCAAATCATAATTGGCTTCATCACTCTGTCTCCTCTCCACCAATTAGCTGGTGTGTGTTGTGCGGTCTGGTGCAATATGGCTTCCATCGCGTCAGTCAGGTGGATGCTGCACACTGGTGGTGGATGAGGAGATCCCCCCCCATTATGTAAAGCGCTTTGTCTACTTGAAGTGTCTAGAAAATCGTTATATAAATGTAAGGAATTATTATATAATAACAATAATAATTCCTTCATTTTCCTTCAGCTTGGTCCCTTTATTCATCTGGCCTAGCCTGGACTTGAACCAGTGACTTTTTTGCTGTGAGGCGATTGTGCTAACCACCGAGCCACAGTGTCACCCCATAATAATAATAATAATAATATCGAGGATGTTCGGGCACACCAGGGACTTACCCTTACTCTTTCGAAGGACATCCTGATTTTTTGTTTAGCAACCACAGAGAGTAAGGACCTCGGTTTAAGGAAGTGTGGTGCTCACTTACAGTATAGCTTCCCCTTCACTATACTAGCGCATTAGGACCCTCGCTAGCACATCTTCCAGCAGCAGTTTCCCATGTGGTCTCCCATCCACGAACTCACTAGTCGCAGCCCTGCTTAACTTTGGTGGGTGACCATATGAGAGCTGATGGAAAAAAAAAACATGTCACAGTATCAGAGTTTCAAGGCATCTGTCTCTTTAAGAAAAATCATGGCAAAAATCTGTAATTATTAAGATGGTCCAACAGCAAACAGCTCCCATCTGACATTTTTTATGCACAGTATAGCCTGGGCTAAAGGTTCTGGGCTGTATTTCAGTAATAAACCGCTCAATTTGTGGTCATTTATTCATTTTAGCTCTCATTGATTCTTTCAATCAGTTCAGAAGACATCTAGTGCCACTTAAGCATTTTTGAATTTATATACTTCTCTGAGTCCAGGGTTAATCCAATCATGGTCAAGGACTGATGGGATGTAAATTACCCATGAATCTTGGCAACTTGCTGCAGCAAATACAAATGAGGTGTTGATCAGCTCTTTATGACAGGAAAAGCCTTTTCACCGTTGTCTATTGAGTTTCAAGTGGTCACTGTTCTCTCTAGCTTCTGAGCTGCATATAATGAATGCTTTTTCCTCTATGCACACAAAACAAATTGATTTGTTTTTTGAGAAGGAAATGGGACATGTCTGTGTTTACCAATACAACTGATGAATGTGCATTTTTGTGTCAATTATCAATAACAACAATTCTGCCATCAATTTTAACATGCACAGTGCTCCTGACAAAATGCGGATCATTAATAGAATCCAGATAATCGGGTAATGAAAGGCTTCGCTTTTGCTAGAAATTGTTGAGCAGATCATCACTGACCTCAGTTTAATTGGTAAAACATATCTACGATGAGCCTTTTTGAAGTTCAAAATCTTTGTAGATTGAAAGTTTGAAAGCACTTTCTTTGCAAGTCCTGGCCTCACTGTAATTTTTGTCTTCAACATTTAGTGTAAATGATCAATTTCATGGATATTAAGATAATGTTCCTTTTTTTCTTATGGGCTCCATTGTAACGAGATGAATCATATGAAACATCTAAAATATTTTAAGTTCTATTTCATTACACCATACTGTCCACTTCAGGCTCACCCATCGCAGCTGAACTTTAGAAGTGGCTTCGTTCATTAAACATCGCTAACATTGGGTTCACTTTAACAGCTGTACTAACTGTTTTCTGTTTGTTTTTCACAGTTCATACGACTGCCTGCTGGATGACCCCTTCAAACATGACTGGCCCCAGCTCCCTGAACTTCCCGGCATCAATTACTCCATGGATGAGCAGTGCCGTTTCGATTTTGGAGTTGGCTACAAAATCTGCACTTCAGTGAGTATGGCTAGAGGCTATATTCTCCCTTGACAGAACTGATAAATGTCAGTCATTAAACCAAGCCAATCTTAATATTTAGTTTTTTTAACTATTTCTATGCCACATTTCACTTCTGAATAAGAACATGTATATATAATTTCACACTTTTTCACTATACGAACATGTAGAGTCAATTTTAAATTTCATTTTAGCAACGAATTGCTCAATATTACTAGCAATATTTATTTGGACTGTCTACAGAACAAACCATCATTATACAATGATTACCCTAACCTGCCTAATTAACTTAGTTAAGCCTTTAAATACGACTAATTATATTAATATTTTGAAATATCTAGTCTAATAGTTAATAATATCTAGTCAAATATTATGGACTGTCATCATGGCAAAGATACAGAAATCAGTTATTAAAAAATTAGCTATTAAAACTTGATTAGAAATGTGTTGAAAAAAATCTTCTATTCGTTTTAACAGAAATTAGGGAAAAATATACTGTACAGGGGTGAATAATTCAGGAGGACTAATAATTCTGACATCAATAATTCAGCTGTGTATATAGAGAGAGTTCAAAAGAAGAAAAAAAAAGCATCTAAGGGCCATCTGAAAGTTTCTTCTAAATAGTGTTTTCCCAGGCTCTTATATGTAGGTTCAGTAATTTCACTTTTATGGCCAAAAAAAGTAATTTTCTTTGCTTTTAACAAATAACTGAACAATAGCCCCCATTGTAAATAGCAATACTATAAAATAACTGAACATACGAGGCTGAGAAAAATTCTCGTTGTAGAAGAAAATTCCACCTGAACTATTTATATATTCAGTTTTAGTATCTGGCCTTTGAATTTCAGAATGTTCTGTCCAATTGAATAACTCATGTTCTGTAAACTCTCCAAAACCTCAACTCTACATACTTTCTAGTGCGAAATGAAAGTACGAATCACAGACACAGTGTCAGGTAAACGAGCCTCACATCTGATTTATTGGCCTGACACTGAGACGCAGCAGATGGCAAGATGTTTGGCATTCTGTCATCAAAGGATGTACCGCTAGTAAACAAGACCAGCATGCTGTGATCCTTCCTCTCAACCCTACTGCCATGCCTAAACAATATGTGCCAAGCTGTGCGCCACAGCCCTGGATAAACTCACATCCCCATCAAATGTTCTATCGCCCACTATTCCTGCTTTAAACAGTTGGCTCTCTGAAGTCTTGAACAAAAGTGGCCATTTTGTCATTGCCATTGATAGACAACAATTAGATTATAGTCAGCTTGTAAACAAAATGTTTGTCATAAACTATTTGTTGGTTCTCGCATTTGTAGTGTGACATTTTAATTAGCTCTCTCAGGAGTTTCTGGTATGAAAGAAAGTTATTTTGCAGCAGTTCTTTTTCATCTGTTATTCTACTAATGCGCAGCTGAATGTTGAATGTTTAATAAGTACATTACTATGAAAGAGCTACGTTTGACGTGCATGAATTTTTTTTATTCCCTCTTATTTCAAACTCATACAGTGGGAGTTAATGTGGAGTGCAAATGAAGAAAAAAAAAGATGAGGAAAATGCTAGAAAATTCTTCTAGATTTAAGAATTTTTAGCTATTTGGACTAGAAATAAGACCAAAAAAACTATTAAGAAAAGCTATTTTTGCAATTAAAACACCCTAATACTGTAATGAAAAGTTACACAATTATAAAAACTATTCTACAATTATTTTTAAGCTGAACAAAGAATGAGTTGTTTGAATCAGTTGAAGATGAAAAACAGATGAATCATCCCCAATAACCAATCACTTTCATTTAATTTCATGCCAACTTTAATAACATAACAAAGAAATTTGGCAATCAAAATTGGCTTTCATACAGTGCAGTGCACAAAAGTGATATAAAGCCCTGAGCCAGGGACAGAGCTAAAGACAAGTGATATCTTTTAGTTCAGCTGCTTGCCAAGGGGCTTGTTAGAGGCTTTGAATGGAAGTTCATTTTACAGAAACAGTCCTTCCCATTTATACCTCTAACACAGCGCTGTTTCTCCCCTGGGCATATCTGTCCATTTATTAAGCATACGTCTGAGTCTTCCTACTTGACATGGCGTTACAAATAAGCAGCACTGTTTTTGGCAAAGCACAGAGCTCAGAGATGAACCTTGTATTTCAGCTGTCATCCATTAGTTTCGTCTCCGAATCTTGTGTTCCAGGCTGTCATTTTAATTATTTGTTTACATCTTTTTTATTTCTTTGTTTATTTTTGGCTTTAAATATATATATTCTGCAGTTCCCAGTGTGTTCCCGTTGAAATGTGTGTGCGACATTCTCCCGCTGTGTTTAATGAATAGAGAAAACAGTAGTCCAGCTGTGTATCAGCCTCGCGTGTACAACATTGTCATTTATGAAATTATGCCCTCTGATTCACATTAATTTTTCATTATCAACCCCCCGAATGTAGTGCTAAATAACTGCTACCCGCTTACATTTGAAAATAAACATAATGGGGTTAATTGTGAGCAGTGGTCATGACAATTGCATTGTGATGTTTGCGTCTATTGTGCTTTATACCTAAAAACAAAGGTGGAGGAAACCGAAGCTGACGTGAATCAAATGGCAATTCAGTCATCGTTTATTCTTTTATCTGCAATACCTTGAAAAGGTTGGTGAACAAACAGTTTGAGTTTCAAAGTATTGACACAACATACAATTGATGTTGCTTGGAATCCAAGCTTTTGTCCTATCAACATTATTAATTTGTAATCAATCAATCAATCAATCAATCAATCAATCAATCAATCAATCAATCAATCAATCAATCAATCAATCAAGCGTTTTTCCTATCAACATTATTAATTTTAATCAATCAATCAATCAATCAATCAATCAATCAATCAATCAATCAATCAATCAAGCGTTTGTCCTATCAACATTATTATTTTTTAATCAATCAATCAATCAATCAATCAAGCTTTTGTCCTATCAACCTTATTAATTTTAATCAATCAATCAATCAATCAATCAAGCTTTTGTCCTATCAACATTATAAATTGTAATAAATCAATCAATCAATCAATCAATCAATCAAGCTTTGTCCTATCAACATCATTAATTTTAACCAATCAATCAATCAAGCTTTTTGTCCTATCAACATTTTTAATTTTAATCAATCAATCAATCAAGCTTTTGTCCGATAAACATTTTTAACTTTAATCAATTAATCAATGAATCAATCAATCAATCAAGCTTTTGTCCTATCAACATTTTTTATTTTAATCAATCAATCAATCAATCAATCAATCAATCAATCAATCAATCAATCTTTTGTCCTATCAACCTTTTAAATTTTAATCAATCAATCAATCAATCAATCAATCAAGCTTTTGTCCTATAAACATTTTTTAATTTTAATCAATCAATCAATTAATCTAGCTTTTGTCCTATCAACATTATTGATTTTTATTCAGTCAATCAATCTATCAATGTAATGTAATGAAATGTGTATTTATCGTGTATGGCCACCGATACTCTTTACGAGAAGTGCCATGGGTTTTTTTTGACCACAGAGAGTCAGGACCTCTGTTTATCATCTCAACACTCATCACCACTGACAGCATAGTGTGTGTAATGTACAGTATAGTTTACTTGTACTGGGGGCATCAGGACATCAGCGCCCCCTGCTGGCCTGACTAACACCACTTCCAACAGCAATCTAGTTTTTCCTTGTGGTCTCCCATCGTGGTACTGACCAGGCTCAGCCCTGCTTAGCTTCAGTGAATAAAAGGTCTTGGACTGCAGGGTGATAAGGCTGTGACAAACAATCAATCAATCAATCAATCAATCAATTAATTATTCAATCAATTAATCAATTAATTAATCAATCAATCAATCTCTCTTTTAGGATGACAACAATTAGTATTGGTACGTAGATTCAGTTTTCAGTAAGACTGTCTCTTTAAGCCGAATAAATCAACCAGAAAATCCAATTACTTTTAATGCATTTATTTTGTCCAAAATGACTTACGGAGTGAATTATTGATGCACACTTATTTGTTCTTCCGGGCTGAACATAATATGCTGATTTTGTTATGCAATCTCACTAGATTCAGATGGCACTGTCGGCTGATAGTAACATTACTAATGTGTTATTAGAAATACACAGAACATTTTCTGGATGTCTAGCAGTGGCACTGGCAACCTCTAGAGGGAAAATCCATTCTCTCTCTCTCTCTCTCTCTCTCTCTTTCACTCCCTCCTCTCTCTTTCTCTCTCTATCTCTCTCTCTATTTATATCTGTCTTTTTTATTAAATCAGAGCTTGAGCACGTTCCTAAGAGGAAAAAGATTGTCAGGGCTTATCTCTGCTAGAATTGTTGCTCAGCCAAAAAAGTTCAAAATTCCTTTAAATTTGTCTCGCCATTTAATTCCCTCCAACACTCTCTTTTAAAATGCCAAGCATCCAACCATTGCCACTTTCCTCTCTCTTCAGTTCCGCACATTTGATCCATGCAAGCAGCTGTGGTGCAGTCATCCAGATAACCCCTACTTCTGCAAGACCAAGAAGGGGCCTCCGTTGGATGGGACCGAATGTGCACCTGGCAAGGTAATTTCATGTGTCTGCCTGTTGCTGTGCCCGTTTTGTCTGGTTGTTCTGAATTTAAAGCTGTCTCACCCCTTCCCCTCTTAGTGGTGCTATAAAGGTCACTGTATGTGGAAGAATGCCAACCAAGTGAAGCAAGATGGAGCCTGGGGTGCCTGGAGCAAGTATGGCTCCTGTTCTCGCTCCTGTGGGATGGGTGTTCGCTTCAGAACCCGCCAATGCAACAACCCTGTGTAGGTCATACACTGATTTCACAGTCAGAATTGCTATGAACACTTACTATGAGACCCTAGGGATGCTCTGATCACTCCAAATTAAATCACATTTAATGACTTGATCGGTTCTAGCTGAGCTGGCCGATCTTATAAATCGATCGCAAGGGTTTGTTTTTGAGTTTACAAGCAGAGAAGACACACGTACACTTGCATTAGAATGATTAATAAATCCATATGAAACAGTCCCCAAAAGTCACGTCTCCTCTTCAGTTTGGGGCTCAGGCGTGCTTTGCACTCACACTACAAGCGTACCACACCAAAGCCCAAGTGAACCCGATTCAGAGCACTCACACTTCTCAAACCATAATATCCACAGTTCGGATAGCATAGTGTGAGTACGCCCTTACAAGGGGGCTAAGAAAAAGGCGAGACCTTCCAAGCCCCCATCCATTTCTTCCCGGAGGTGCACAGTGAGCTCACGCAGGAATGGAGGGCACCTTTTTCTGCCCAGTTCTCATGTGCTCCTGCTCTCACCACCCTTGACGGTGGAGCAGCCAGGGATTATGAGGCAATTTCGCAGGTAGAGCGTGTTATTGCGGTCAATTTTTGCCCGCAAGGTGCCTCCACCTGGAGAGGTCCGCTCAAGCTCCCTTCCAAAGCATCTCTTATGGCCAGAGCCTACACTGCTGCGGTCCAGGCTGCATCCGCTCTGCATGCTACGGCCACCTATCAACGCTTCACAAGAGCCAGTTCATATACTCTGTTAATGATTAATAGCTGACACCTGCAGAGCCAAGCTCTGCCAATTCATTTGGCATTCATTGGCCCCTTTTCTTACTCTTCAGAGTGATTGGTCGTCTAGCGATCTCCCAAAGTGTCTATCTCTAGACACATGTCACTGTTCCCTATTTGGGGAACGAGGGAGTAGCGTATTAGCTCAAAGGGAATTAAAAATTCATTTGAACAGGGCTTCAAAAGAATCGATTCTTTAAATCCGAACAAATGAATCGTCCGGCGATCGTTCAAACGGACAGTTGACTTCAGTTACGGCTATTGTTATCAAAAAATAAAATGCAGATGAAATTTTGCGGCCTTAGGCTAGTAGCTTTTATAAGGATGGTTTGTATCCACCCTCCAGGGCCAAGTTGACCAATGAGAAGTTAAACTCCCCCAAGGCATGTTTTATAGTCCTTTGTTCAGAAGTGTAGTGATTTGCATAGGCGTTTTGAATGCAAACTGATGCAGAAATGTTTAAGCTTCTTAAAAATGTTAATATGCTGCACACGTATTAACATGAAATGTAAACAATCGTTCAGTACACCAAATTAGCTTTGCAGGGACATCAAACCTGAACTATCTATGAGCTTGTTTAGAGTTGATTGCAGAAATATTATAACCATAATATTAATACATGAGCAAAAGACTTGCTGATTACACATAAAAAGGTAACAAAAGTTTTTTATTAAAAGCATATATATAACTTGAATTATACTTCTTGCAATAAACAGTAGTTTATAGGCCTATTTCCTGCTTCTGACTATGATATGTCGTATCAAATGTAACATCCCTCATTTATTTTCTTATTTAAGGAGAAATCTCCACTTAAGTAGGCCTATTATGCTTAAGGGAAAAATGTGCTTTATGCAATGGCAAAGTTATATAAAGCTTGAAGCATCAGAATCGGATCGGTATTCATTATCAGCTGATCACCATGGCAAGAATTCGGTACTCTGTATCAGCTGTAAAAATCTTGATCGGAGCATCCCTAGTAGACACTTTCCATAATGAAGTCATCATATGGGTAACTGCAATCTCATAGAAATGAAAAGAGCTAACTATCTAGAAATAAAGCATGCTGGCATGTGGCATGAACATTATTGATTGTATCCATTGAGAAGCTTTCAATCACATCCTTTGAGCTCTTCCGTAAGATTATTGTTTCCTTTATATCAGTGGTTTCAATAACTGAAATGTCTGAACATACACAACATCTGATTTGACCTGCTGAAAAATCTAATAGTGATAGAGATTTTCTAAAAGTGTGTAATGATCTGATTACCTGTTTACGCTCCTGAATATTTTTTTTTTTATCAAGAAACGTTTTTAATCAGAGCGGCTGCCATCTTTATCATTACTGTATAATCTTCCTTTCAAATGCAGTAGTTTTTACACCAGGCAAGCAGATGCATTTTAATTAGCAATCTTGATTTAAAAACATAAGAAGCAAAGAGCTGAGAATTTAGCTTTTTTTAATAGTAGATCATTAGTGTGGAAGTGGTGAGAAGTGATATTTGAGGACCTGTTAAACATCATTTGAGTTAAACAGATGCTTGCACTAATAAAAAATTATTGAAAGAAAAATAAATGAAAGAAAATTAAAAGGCTTGTAATAAAAAAGTTGCTAAAATTCATGCATTTATTAGCTTGCCTTGGATCTAAATATTTTATTTGCTGAAAGACGGCATAGATGTTTTTCCGCTATCTGTTTGTACCAGACTTGTTCATTGAAGAGATTCATTTGAGCTTTGTTTATATTAACTTTGTTTATTAACTGGTTTTGAAACCACAGTCATGTGTGTCTGAAGTAATTTGTTAACCTTTCTACAATGATTATCTGTTGTCCGTTAGTCCATCTAATGGAGGCCAGGACTGTCCAGGGGTGAGCTATGAGTACCAGCTCTGCAACACAGATGACTGTCCCAAACACTTTGAGGACTTCAGAGGCCAACAGTGTCAACTTCGCAACTCCCACTTTGAATACCAGAACGCTAAACACCATTGGCTTCCCTATGAACACCCAGATGGTGAGTTTTTGCTGTTTTAGTGCAAAGTGTAACTTTTTTAAATTATTTTTTTTTATTTAAGATTTTTCAATATATTTTTTTACAGAACAGCCCCTTCCCCAACAATTTAACCCCTTTCAGATAGGGGAATACATAAATAATAATAATAATAATAATAATAATAATAATAATAATAATAATAA
>CAIGQQ010038283.1:1760243-1772098 GCA_903798035.1 Danio albolineatus
TTCATTTCATTTCATTTCATTTCATTTCATTTCATTTCATTTCATTTTATTTTATTTTATTTTATTTTAATCACACGATGGCCACAACAGCATTATGCAATTTAGAAGGACATTACTTTAAAACAGACATCTGACTCTCTACTCATGGACATAAATGACCAATTTACTAAACTAATTGCACACCTCTGGATGGGTAAAAAAAGAGTCTTATAATTAAAAGTGCAATCAAATCTGTCACACTTGTATATTCTGTACAATCTTGTATATTTTGGTTTGTTGGTTTTTGCGGTTTGACAGTAGACTGTTTACATTATGAGTGCCTCTCTTTACAATGAATGGTGTTTGAAGAATGGATCTCTCTAGATGTGGTTGATAGAAGTACATTGATTTTTGTAAGCCGAATGGACACTGAATAGTGATTAGCTTTTGGGAAGGAAGTGATTGATAGTGTGTCAGCTAGTGTACAGAGGCTTTACGATTTATTTGCTGATATCTTGCACCTTTTTAAAAGTTTTGTTCAGCCAACTGCTGCAGTGTGTCTCGTATTTGTCAATGTCAGTTTGTAATTTCAAGAGAGAAACAAAAGAAAGAAATCCTGTTCCTCGGTGACGCTTTTTTGCGGATTATACTTTTGCGGCCAAAATAGCAACATGGGAAATGCTTCAAAAGCATCTGTAGTTTTAGGATATCAGATGCAGACATAGTGAAAGATAAAAGCTTGAAGAGATTCTGAGAGCACCGTTTGTTCTATTTCCTCAATGTGTCTTGCATATCTTCTCATTTCTGTCATCTTCTTCTTCAGAAAGTGGGCTGTGACAGGGAAATTGGCTCCAATAAGGTGGAAGATAAGTGTGGCGTGTGTGGGGGTGACAACTCTCACTGCCGAACTGTGAAAGGAACCTTCACCCGAGTGCCCAAAAAAGCTGGTAAGATACTTTCCTTCTTTCCTGAGCCATTTCACCTTCATCAGTCAGCTTTAGTGAACTGCAGCACTGTCATTAAGTTTATATTTCACTGCCCTCTTTCTGAACACTTTACTTTTAGGGGAATATGTGATGAGGCTGGAATGATGCTAAAGCTGGAATATTGATCAAAATCAGACCTTTATTATTGATATATGATGGTACATTTATTACGTAAAGTAGATGTAACTCTCAGAAGCACCAGTTGTGTTTAATAAGTTTGTGCATATGTGTTATTTAATAACAAGCATTATTATTTTAGTAATCTAAGGGGGGTGTGAAATAAATTTAATACTTTTAATTATTTGTTAGCACAAAGACTACTTTGCATACTCAGAGAATACATTTTCCTGTGCAAAGAGCTGACTATTGACAGATTTCATGCACAATATTAATTTATGTTATGTTATATTGTGTTATATATATATTCATGTATAAATATATTTGCATGCAACAAGACATAAATATAATACAATTCACCTTTTTTTTATACCGCTTTTACAATGTAGATTATAGTAAATTGAAACAGTGTCAGGCCAGTTTTCAGTGTTGAAGTTCAGTTTAGTTCAGTTCAGTGTAGTTTAATATGCACTACTGAGAGTCCAAACACTGTTCTGTGCATGTATATTTATGTGCATGTGCATAAATATACTCATGGCTACAGTTAAAACTGCATTATTATTATTTTGTCAAAAAAATTAGCTGAACGTTGGTTAGGATTGGAAAGATTTATTATGTGCTAGTTGGTATGGTTTAGATTTAATTGCAGTTGTAGTTGAGCTCATAAATAGTAGAGGTGTAAACCTGTACTGGTCTCTAGGTTCGGTTACGATTATCATGCCATCAGTTTGGTTCAATTCGATATCTTGGTGCATCGCGGTGCATCGCGGTTCCATACACAATTTGATCATTTACTTCACAGCACAACAATTCTTGTATTAAAATGAATACAAATATTTATATTTATATACTTTTTGTAATACAATTTTGCCCTTTAATACGAGCCGTACGATTTTTGAACTGTACTTGTACATGCACAGAACAACATGAGCATTTATAGCAAATAAACATAAATATCCCGCTCACTTTCTGAGCCTTGTTGAGTGAGCTCTTACACCCCTATGATTGGTCACGCGCTCAACAGAAAGGCCTGCGATTAGCTTCAACGCTCTGGCGCTGTTCCCCAATGAGCGACACTGATAAACGGCAGCGGTGATCACAGCTGATGGATGATAGACGCGGAGGAGAAAACTTTCTCTCCAGACAAGCACTCGTGTCTGGATCTACAAGTATCGCCGGAAAAGTTAAGTAAAGCAGAAAAAGTTATCTTCCCCCCAGCAGGTCAAATGTCCACAGTGAGAGAGAGAGAGTGACAGAAATTGAGTTTGCTTTCATTTTCTCAATCGCAGTGAAATAGGGGCTTCTGTTGTTACAGTAACAGTGAAAGACACACACGCAGTAAATTGTGCAGAGTTTCTGTGTTTTAATTACTCATGCTCGCCTCCCTCACCATAGTAAGCTACCGCAATATAACGTATATGAGATAAACGACGTCAGTACGTAACAACCGGTTATGATCTATTGCTGAACCAATGCCGAATTGTCCAGGTCTGTATCACAGTGCACCGAAAAAACAATTAATTTTGATACCCCTAATAAATAGCGCTCTTAGAGCAATAATAAAATTAGGATGCAAGGGATTAGGATCGAAAGGACTATATATAAATAGATATTTTTTCAGTGTGTTAGTTGCAGGTAAAGCAGGATTTGCACTGTATGATTCTGTCCATCGGAGACAGCTTTTGCCAATTAAAAAAAACAGCTCGCATCCAAGACTCAAATATGCAGTCTATGATTTCTGGTGCACATACACCCGATCAATGACCACTGGGATCAAATTTGAAATTGTGAATATCAGAAGTATTGAGGAACAACCTTGCTCTGTGTCAACCACCAAATTAATAACATTGTCTGTTTTTTTTTTTCATTTCCGTACCTAGACTAGTTATTAACACAAGACAACTAAAGATTAGAGGTTGTTTTTGTTTTCTAGCCATCATTTCAATTCCTCATATGACTGCAACATACTGTCAGTGAACAGATTGATGATGTTTAACTTCAGGCTGATTTTATGGCGCATAGCCATTGTCTGTTTTTAAAAGTCTTGAAGGATGTATCTGTGATCCCGCAGTGTGACAAGTCTTGATGCCGGGATCACGTTTGTGCAGACTGACAAGCTGCATACAGCGTGCATCTGGCTTAATGTTGTAAGAGAGAACAGTGGAGCCTGTAGATGGATTGCTGTCACGTTCATAATAGATATTCAGAGATTTCAAAAAATGATACACAGGAAATCTCTATGTAAAGGCTGTAGCAAATGAACTTTTAATATACACCAGAGAGGGGCACGAACTGAAGTCTTCCTCTCTGCTGAGAGTCAGCTGGGGTTTATTCATTGAATTTTCACTCTGTACTGACACAAACTGCTGTTTTTCACACTGGGTTCTGTCTATTGCACGTTTTAGATCTGTGATTCCAAGCAAAAATCTGCATTTAATCGTGACAGCTATTTTAGAGCTATTTGAAAAACAAACTCATTCACAACTGTGCTTCTGTACTTTTAAATGAACACGCTCAAATGTCCATTAAAGCCACTTAATCTACATGCAGTCGTCATCAGACAAATTAGAGGTTTTGCCTATCTGAAAACCCTGTTATTTGTATGTCTCATTCAGTCGTCATTGTACTTTAATTGTAGTTAAGAACATTTGAAAATGGAACAGCAGATCTCATGACTATTTCCTCTCAGCTTTCAGACTGAACAATAGCAATTCCTTTACTCCACTTATATTCATTGACAGTTTGAATGTCAACTCATATATATGTTAGTAAAGTGCTGGCTGCACATTTGCGGGTTAAGAAAAAAAGGCACTTTTGTAGGAATATGTCTTTATTTATTTATTTTTTATGTGTTCAATAAAATCTTAGGCTCTGTTTAAACTGTTTTGGAGGTGCAATTGTGAGCACAAAGTGTAAATGATTTTAAACGTTTTCTGATCAGATGGTTCATTTGAATAAATTCACATTTTAATTTGTTTTGTTTTACAATTTAAACAGTAGTTGGGCCTAACGCTGGCGCAGTGGGTAGCACAATCGCCTCACAGCAAGAAGACCGCTGGTTCGAGTCTCGGCTGGGTCAGTTGGCATTTCTGTGTGGAGTTTGCATGTTCTCCTCGTGTTCATGTGGGTTTCTTCCGGGTGCTCCGGTTTTCCCCACAAGTCCAAAGACATGTGGTGTAGGTGAATTGGGTAAGCTAAATTGGCCATAGAGTATGTGTTTGAACGAGTATGTATGGATGTTTGTTGCAGCTGGAAGGGCATCCGCTGCGTAAAACATTTGCTGGATAAGTTGGCGGTTCATTCCGCTGTGGCTACCCCAGATTAATAAAGGGACTAAGCCGACAAGAAAATGAATGAATGAGTTTAAACATAGAATGTCATGAAGCATCCTGGAGACCAACAGGATTCCCTACTAGTCAGAAAAACAACAACACCAAAGTTACAGGTTTCATGTAATTAAAAATAATAATAATTAAAATAGATAATGATAATTTAGTTTTCAAATGTGTTATATGTGTTTATTAAAATATGTATTAAAATCGTTGTGATGATTTTCTTTGTTTTGTTTTATAAACATACTAATAACAAACCATTAAAAAGGCTGTAATTGACACACTTTACGTTCCTCATTCATTCATTTTCTTGTCGGCTTAGTCCCTTTATTAATCCGGGGTCGCCACAGCGGAATGATCCACCAACTTATCCAGCATTTGTTTTACGCAGCGGATGCCCTTCCAGCCACAACCCATCTCTGGGAAACATCCACACTCATTCACACTCATAAACTACGGACAATTTAGCTTACCCAATTCACCTGTACCGCATGTCTTTGGACTTGTGGGGGAAACCGGAGCACCCGGAGGAAACCCACGCAACCACAGGGAGAACATGCAAACTCCACACAGAAATGCCAACTGACCCAGCCGAGGCTCGAACCAGCGACCTTCTTGCTGTGAGGCGAACGTGCTACTCACTACGCCACCGTGGCGCCCACTTTACGTTCCTACCAAGCTTAAAAATTTATTTGCCTCTTCTAATCAAATAGTAATAATTTGCGACTTCTAATCAAATAGTGAGAATTAAATGTTAGCAGGTGTAAACAAGTTCTAAATGTATGCTATCTGCATTTGCGTTGTTTCATATGTACCAAATCTGTTTAAAAAATTTGGAAGCTAGTTGAATTCATGTATTAAATGCAGTTTTTCTTTGGAAAGACTTGCAGTGATCCTTGCCATTTCATGTACCTGTAATCCTACACAGTTATCCCAATGTCACTCACTGGCGAATCAAAAGAAGAAAGCCAACCAAAAAACTGCCGGAATAAATGTCACATACATGTAAATACATGTTGAATCTAAAAACGTATGTATTAAAATAGCAAGCCAAGAACATTGACATGCAGAGCCATCAGGCTGCTTGACAAGGGAGGTGCTCAGCTCACCTGTAAACACAGAGAGACAATAAACAGAATTCATTGCATTTATATGAACTCACAGAGCTTCCCTCAGGACTTACATTACCTCTCTGTCTCGACTGTCTACTTTGCATACAAACTGAATGTAGCTTCTTTTTAAAATCTGCTCTCCAAGGATGCTGACTTTAATGCAAGTCTTACTCTTCAAATGATCTTCTTTTCATCTGATAGATTATTGTTATTATTTTTTTGGTTATACTGATTTCAACAATGGGGCAGCACCGTGGTGCAGTACGTAGCGATGTCGCCTCACATCAAGAAGGTTGCTGGTTTGAGCCTCGGCTGGGTCAGTTGTCATTTGTGGAGTTTGCATGTTCTCCTCGTGTTTTCATGGGTTTTCTCCCGTTTCCCCCACAAGTCTATAGACGTGCTATAGGTGAATTGGGTAACAACTTGCTCAGCTGAGATCGTGGCTTCCAAGCCACCCTGTTGCTCACTGTGAAAGCGGTTAGCACATGGGTAGATCTGAAGATTACAGTGGGGGTTTATCCATTGCCTTCAGGGCCGCGGACCCCCTACGCCGCCACAGCACGACCTATCCAAACTTCGAGTGGTTGAAACCACAGATCAGACGCCCATCACGTCATTGGAGGGCGAGCTGTCGTGGCCACACAGTGGGCAAGAAATGCCACCCTTGGCTTACCCTAGCAGATATTCACCTTGGTGGTGAGAGATCAGCCATGTGCGATGTGTAGGTGCAGGTAATCTCTTGGTGGGCTCGGAAAGCCTGCTCCCCCACCGGACACATCCGTGCTGACTGTTCCTCGTCGAAACCACTTTTCCTCGATGAAAGCGAGGCACCAAGACTTTCCGCTGTCACAGCCCGTTCCACTGGCTAGTGAACGCACTTCGCAGGCTAGTGAACGCCTCTTCGGTGCACAAGCATCTGCATTTTTTTGATTATTCGTTGACTGACTAAATTTTTCTGTCTTTGAACTAGTTGATTGTGCTCAGGGACCTGGTGCTCTGACACCTTAGCCTGTTGGGGTTTCAGGTCAACTTAGAAAGAGCAAGCTCTTCCTCGGGCAGAGCTTCTCTTATCATTGGTTGGAGCTGGACTTGGTCTCCATCATGGTGTGCTTTACTAAGAGTGCACTGGGATAGTTCTACCTTGTCCAATCAATTCAGCAGTTAAAGAGATCTCCCTGGAGTTTTTCAGAGGCTCCTGGGGCAAATGACATTTGTAGCCGATATCACGCCCCACAAATTGTTCATATGAGACCGCTTCAGTGCTGGCTTCACGATTGGGTCCCCAGACGGGCATGGCATGCAGAGACGCACCGAGTGTCCATCACTATGCTGTGTCGCCACACCTTCAGTCCCTGGATAGGTCGTGCCTTCTACGTGTCCAGAACAAGTGTCCAGTCAGTGTGAGTATCGAGCATGTAGCTGCAGGTTTGTAAACTGGACATCGGTGGCATTTCAATTGCCTGGAGCTGTTGGCAGTGTTTCTTACTCTTCGCCGGTCCATACCGGCACAGGAAGGAAAACAAATGTTGGTTAGGATGGTCAGCATGGCTGTGATAGTGTAGATAAATAATTTTGATGATGTGCGTTACCGCCGCATGTCTCATCCAGAGTCATATGGCCAAAATGCTGCATGCCATTCATATCCCGGACCAGCTCAACCTTGCCAGCTTACACACTCTCACGACAGTTACGTTCCCAAGAGAATGGAGACTCTACCCCGGCATGGTCAGCTGTTATGGACACGCTTCAGAGAAACTCAGGTCATCCTGCTGCTTCTCCCGAGCGACCCTTCACTTACTGCTTTCCCTGCTCTGTGCAAATGCGCTGGCTCTCAGCTGGCACCAGGTTTACGCAATATACATATTATTCTTCCTAGTGAAATCAAAAACGCTTGGTTCTAATTCTAAAATCCCTAGACAATATTAGCTAGATAAAAGAATATTTATGACCCCAATTTAAATTCTTCTAAATTATTCCCATGTAAAGGTAATTAAAGGGCCCAGGAGACATTGGAAGTATGCACCCTTGGTGATGCTTGAGCACTCACGCTATGCTTGGAAAACTTCACATGAGGGGCGTGATGGGCTTGGCTGCTTTGGTGTTTTCCATACACTCTCCCAAAAGTGTCTTTATCTAGACACACGTCAGAGTTCCCATGAAGGGGAATGTCTCGGTTATGAACATAACCCACGTTCCCCGAATAGGGAAAAGAGATGTGTGTTTCAGATGCCACAGCAGTGATCTCCAGCTCTTAGTTGAGTGATCGGCTCTTCAGCAGGCAAAAAATTAAATGCTTGCTTCACAAGCGCCAGCTGATATACTCTGTTAATGACTAATCGCTGATACCTGTGGAGCTGAGCTCTGCCAATTCATTTGGCATTTCACTGGCCAGTTTTCTTACTCTTTTGTTACAAACCCCTTGATGTTAGGTCTAGGGGAAAGTGGGGTTTGACATTTATATAATTAAAATGAATTTATATCAACAGTGAATAAAGTGCAAAAGACAACCAAAGTAATACCAAAATGTGTGATTTTATTTACAATACCCAAGTGAACAAAACAACGAATGAATCAAAAATATAGAAAAAGAAGATAAGGCAAAAGTATACTATTTACAACCCAAAAGACGGGAAAAACAAGAGAGCTGGCTGAAGGGACGTGGGTGGCGCTAAAGAAATGAAAAGAACAAAACCCAACAATATCTAACTCCCCAGAAGCATCTAACTAACTAAATGTATGAAACAAAATAACAAGCGCGAAGAGTCTTCCGAGTCCTAACAAACTGCTCTGTCTATCGAAAAAATACAAGGGGTGGCGCTCGCCCCTAATCTAATGTACTATACACAAGAGTAAACCTGCGTGTTGCAAAATGTATGTCACGTGACCTTCTTACCTGTCCGCTTCTTCCAAGCCTCGTAAACACAGTGAATGAGATGGAATGTGAATGACGGACGGATAACGTGCACACAGAAACAGGCAACAACGAACCACACAGTCAGATAGGGTTTTTCATTCTATAAAGCAACGCAATCAACACAAAAACAACAGAATAACAAGAAGGAGAAGAGAAGGGAAGGGCTAGGGTCTGGCGCACGCTTTTGTATCGGGAAGTCTTTGCCTATTGGCATGATGTCATAGTGACGTAACCGGAGATGAAATGATTGACGGATGAAGTGACCAATAGCAGGAACCGGAGAATCTAAAAGCAGATACGGGAGAACAGAGTGAGAGAGAGAGAAAGAGAGAACACAAAGCACAAATAGAACACAAATAACACAAATACGTAACATCTTCGGAGTGATCGGCCATCTAGCGATCTTCCAAAAGTGTCTTTATCTAGACACACATCTTTGTTTCATATTCAGGGAATGTGGGTTACGTTCGTAACCAAGACGTTTTTGCATCCGAACTCTTCATATTATATCCGAAAGCTTTAAATTAATTCAGCCAATAAATGATACATTGGTGAATCTCTATTATTAAATGTAGTTATTATTATTGCTTTCCATTCATGCTGGTTCTGGATCAACCAGTCTTCATCACTTAAAACACTATATGACAGAGAAATATTGTAAAGCCAAGTACTGCTGGCAGTGATTTTTTTTTTTTATATGAAGTGAACAACATATTAAAGCCAGGACATTTGTTGACATTAGATGATTTGCTATGCACAGTGCACAGGAAGATTTATTTGACACAGTTCAGAAAAGCCATCCATTCCGAATGAGAGGGTTGTCATTATTATTCGGCCAAAAATAGAGGTTATAAACATGGTAGTCATCTAATTGGTTTCTTTAAGTGACCCTCACTTGACTTTTTAATGGTATTTCCCATTTATGCAGCAGTAGTGGAGCTTGAGGCTTATACCACAACTCATTTATAAATAGATTTCCACTACTGTTATAGCATTTTAAAAGAAAGATTTAATTGGAAGATTAAAATTATGAGTTGCTTTGGCACGTTGTAACTATGGCTGTTAACAATACTGCAGTCAAAGGCTATTTAATTACTGCAAAATGTCCTTTACTGTACAGCAAGGTCGAGAATCATGCATTCCAAAGAATTCCAAAGAATCATGCGTTTAAATCACAAAATAAAACTGCACTTGATCTGCAGCCTTCACTGAAATATTCTGCATTCTTAAAAATGAAAGTACCAATAGGTGAAGTTTATATATAAACTAATTTCGAGAGAATCACATGCTTAGAAATCTCTTGATGCACCAATCAGATGAGTTTAAATATGGATAAATAGGCAGATTTCCTGACCTTAGCCATCGTTGTCTTGTAGAATCCCCCCATCCACCCCTACTCCTTCCCCTCTTTTTAACTACTGTAAATACTCTTGAGATCTACCTGAGCTCCCTTTCACCTGAAGAAAAAGGAGGAAGCCCCTGCCTTGAGGCTCTTCCGAGCTCAGGGCTTTCCCAGGACAGCATGCCAAACTCGCTCTTATTTATGAATCATCAGCTATGTGTAAACTCTTGAAAGGGTATTTAAACAATTAGACAGTCTTATAATTTGAAAAACTGACTTAAAAGTCTTATTTGTTTCATTTCGGCTAGAATAAAAGCAGTTTTATAATCAAAATTATAAGGCCCTTTAAGCTATTTTTTTTCCAGTCGTCTACAGAACAAACCATCGTTATACAATAACTTGCCTAATTACCCTAACCTGCCTAGTTAACCTAATTAACCTAGTTAAGCCTTTAAATGTCACTTTAAGCTGTATAGAAGTGTCTTGAAAAATATCTAGTAAAATATTATTTACTGTCATCATCAAATATAATTACATGTCATCACTGAAATAAATCAGGGATTGGAAATGAGTTATTAAAATTATTATGTTTAGAAATGTGTTGAAAAAATCAGGGGGGCTAATAATTCTAACTTTAACTGTATATATATATATATATATAAATATATAAGTATCAATATATAATTCACTATTTTCCTGTATTTTTTTAATAATGAATGAGGCGAATAATGCTGTTTTGATAATGCTGTGAGGCAATCGTGCTACCCACTGCGCCACCGTGACGCCCCAGTATCATACATATTATGCATAATATATGTTATAAAGCATGCATGTAGGCCATATATAACAGTGGAAGTATTGAATGCTGCATGACATGCATGTACTTGATTAGACTGCTCAATACTCATTGATATAATTCTTTCCCAAGGTGTTAAAAAGCCATTAGAAAATAAATATTGTATTTTAGGCATTAAATAATTAAATACATATTTAGAATGTATGCAAACCACAGCCAATCAGTAAACAAGAAAGATTTATATAGATTTTTTTTTTTTTTTTTTTTTTTTTGATAAATGCAAGAGTGTAAGAAGCACATTATGTAATATGAAACACACTGTGACATGGAAACACACCATGTAGTCTTGCTACATGGCAGTGTGCAAACTGGCATGTATTGCAGGCATGAACAATGTGATCAGTTTTGGCAAAATCAGACACAATCAGTGATTCTGTCACTAAAGTCGCCAGCTGGATTCTCATGCACTATTTGCTTGTGCTACCAGCAAGACAAACATATGTGGAACGTTCTCTTTGATTCATGAATTGTCAATGACTTTTTGAAAACTATTCATTTTTGAATATTCTGATTAAAGAAGAGATTTCATCAGTGGAGATCTAATTTAAACAAGTGAATAACAAATATATATATATTTGTTGTATATATTTGTATAAGTTTATTTTAATTTAAAAAAACTGCAATAAAATGTGTCTCACCCTAAAAATTATATGATAAATAACAGTGCTCTTAAGAAAGCTGTGTTCCAAATTTGAGACTGATATCCCAAAAAATGAGGTTATATGTTATTCCATAGGCCACTAGGCCACCCTCATGCCCAGTTGGTGATTCCTAAGGGCGACTTGGTTACCAATTGCTCATATTAAATTTTAATGGGCAAATGGCCAGTTACGTAACAGGTAATTTTTATTTTTCAAATTATCTTTAGTGTAAACACAACACATTCTTATAAAGCTATGAAATATATTCATTCAAGAGCAGTATTTTTTTTCTTGTCCTGCACTTATATTGTCTCACCACAATGTAACGACTAAAATGCATAATCTGATTCACGTTTCTGGTCAGAGGCTTGCTCAGTGTGCTGTAACAAAGCATATGAAAATGAAGAGCTTAGCTACAATCATGATACAGGCATAATGCTTGTTTTACAGTATCTGAATCTAAGTAATGCATGTTTTGAAATATTATTAAAAAATAAAAATAGTTTAAAGATTACATTTCAGCATTAGAATGATTTCTGAAAGACAAATCTGTGTGTGACAAATATATATATATAT
>CAIGQQ010038283.1:1772198-1787066 GCA_903798035.1 Danio albolineatus
AAATTGTAGTAATATTTGTATACAGTATATAGTATATTTATATGTATATATAGTAATATTGTATACAGTGGCTCAGTGTTGGCTCAGTGGTTAGCACTTTCATCTCACGGCAAGGAGGTCGCTAGTTTGAGTCCCGACTGGACCAGGATGCATTCTGTGTGGAGCTTGCATGTCTTCCTCCTGGTACTCAGCTTTCCCTCACAGTCCAAATACATGCCGTTTCCCAGTACTAGGTTGTGGCTGGAAGGGCATCTGCTGCGTAAAACATGTACCGGAATAGATGGCAACCTCTGAAATAGAGACTAAGACGAAGAAAAATGAATGAATGAGTGTAGTTTTTTACCAACACTGTAACAGTAGTTTATGTATGCAAATAGTATGATCCATGATCGCTACATTCATGATCCACTGGCTGCTTTTATTATTAAACACATTTCAAGTCTTTAGAATCCAACCAAGTAACACATAAAAAAAAAAAAAATCACAGTGTTGAATTAGAATGAATGTAATTTTTTTTTTGTAAATACATGCCACTAAAATGTGCATTTTAAACTTCAAAAAAAATTCACAGTGTATACAGTAACAGCATATCTTCAAAATGAATTATGATGTCTTTGTATGATGTATTTATTAATAGTGTGAAGTAACAATGCTATCTCACTGCATTTTGTAACTTTTAGATTTAGTGGCTGATTCACACGAAATTCTGCCATTTCATTGGTACAGTTTAGAATGATTTACTATTCCCACAATGACGGTTGGATTTAGTGGTGGTGTCAGGTGTCACGCCTCCTTTTAAAAATCATACATTTTCGTAAGACTGAGCTCGTATATACGGATTGGCCACTAATCTGACAAAACGTAAAATGGTAAAATATCCTCGGGAGATCAGGCTGGAAATACATGCCTACATGCCAAAGGTGATAACACACATTAATGCATAATGAATCCCACCCACACGTGGCAAGAAAAATGTTATTGGTTTGTGTGTGTTTGTTGCCTTTCTTTTACATGAAAGACATGGCATGTGGCCTTGTTGATTCAGAGATTCCTATTTGAGTCTTTCAGATATGCCTCAGCGTGTGAGTTATGATTGCATTCAATTCATTCAGTGTCCAATCGCTGAACTATAGTTCAATCTGGCTCTAACCAGAATCTGCATGATGTTTACATGATGTCATTAAAATATGTGTCATAATGGATGAACACTTTGTCACACATATTAATGACAGTTCTTTGTATTTTACTCTCTTATTGCCATTCTTACTTTTTAACACATTGATTGCATGAACTAAAAAACATTTTGACTTTTTTTTCCCGATCTAACTCTACCTTGTTTTATTTTCAATTGATCACTTTTTTTTAACAGGAAAAAAGTTAAGCAAGAGATCCCAAAAAGAAATCCATGTGTTGGAAAACATAACCTGCAAGTATCTTATATCATCTAATCCTACACTCTTTTTCTCTCTTTTACCTTTCTCTTTACAGTAGCTTGTAGTTCACTAAATATTCAGAGGTTTATATGTAATAAACTCCATCGAGCGCATCTCAAGAATGTTGTCAAATACCACAGAAAATTTTAGTTCGAATTTTGCTTCAAGTTTGAATCCCTGTTTTTGTCGATAACCCAGAGAAAGACTTGCATTCAGTAATGGACTTACAATGGATGCCTGTGGGGCAAATGTATTGAGAAGCAGACATGTGAAGGTTATGCTTTTCTTGAAACTCTTTAATCATTCAGTCAAATGGATCTGTTTTAATCACCTTTATAAAGTGTAAACCTTCTGCATTATGAACAAAATTCCTTAGTTTGATCTATGAAAAGAACCATTATGTGGACGGTCACATACTGATGATCTTGTGTCTATTTTGTGTGAAAATAGAAATGTAACCATTTCCTCCTGTTACCAGTTTTTAATACACAGAAAAGATTGGTCAAGAGTCAAAGTTCTTCAAATGAGTGCAGTTCGAAATAAGAACAACATAATTAACCTATTAAACCATTAAACAACTGTTAATAAATGGATACATTGTACAGTGTCCATTGTACGTCATTACATTGCAAGTGTTTTTCTTTATTTTTTTACAAAATGATGAATACAAATTTTCTTCCTGAGTGGTAGACAACATGTTATAAACTAGCTTGAGATCAAATTTCAGAAAGTTCCTCAAAAGATTGACATACAAATTGGTCCTACTTCACTTAGCCCACTTAAAGGAACACTTTTTGGAAAAGTCTCATTTTAAAAGTCACCTAAAGAACAGCTTTATCATTTTTGAACCAATCTCCGGGTCTGGCAGGAGAACTTTTGGCTTAGCTTAGCATAAATCACTAAATCAGATTAGATACTTAGTTTCTTTATAAAAAAATACTAATATTCTAAAAATATATATATTTAAAGCTTGACACTTCTGCAGTTACATCATGTTCTAAGACTCATAGAACAGTTACGATGTAGCGTAACAACAAAAGAGTTAAGATTTAAATAGGAAAATGATCTAAACTCTTTTTTTGAGCAAGATGCTAATGGTCTAATTCAGTTCAATATTTATAATAAGCTAAGCTAAAAGTGCTCAAACTAAAAGTGTAAAGCTTAACTGTTTAACTCCAGGTGACTTATAAAATTAGCCTATTTCCAAAAAAAAGTGGAGTGTTCCTTTTAAGACTTTTCTTACTTTACATGATAGTTCGTGTATTCACTTGATTCAATCATTCCAGCCTGTAGGTATTTTTTCTGTAACACAGTAAAAAAAAAAATAATAATAATAATTTAAACTGAAAGTTAATTGGCTTTAAAGTTGTTTGATCCTACTGACCTTATTCTCTGCGTATGAGCGGGCGCTGCCATTTGAAACTTTTTGGCTTGAGACTACCGGTCTCATTCATTTCTATTAATTGTTAGACGTTAAAAACAGCCCGTTCTGCTGCTTGATGTTGCAAACTGATATTTTCTTATTATAGTATTTTATTTTGTCTTTATAGTCATGCAAACACTTGTTTGTAGAGCGAGTAGTTTGACCGCTTTCCTCCGTTAATTATTCCTAGTCATTTTTCCTATAGGCAACTGAATCGGAAGTTCTAAAACAATTGCAAAAACAATTGAAGAATAAGGTCAATACAAACTTCAAAATATCTTTTGTGTTCTATACAAGCTTGGAATGATGAAGGTATTTTATTTTGGGGGTGAATTATGCCACTAAATGTCTTAACAACAACATTAGAAGAATATTCAAAAATGTGAGTATTTTAGTTTTGAATATTACATGATAAATGTAAATGAAAATATGCTATAAAAATGCAAATAATGTGACATGAGTAGACCTAAAAAGATTAGTATGAACTTTAAAACCATACAACCCTGTACCTCACTCTCTCACTCTTTCTCTTTTGTTCATAGTGTAGAGTCCTTCCCCCACCATCTTCATCATCACACACCAACTATTACTCCTTAATCTCTCTTTCTCATTCCTCAACCCTATTTTATTCCTGATCTTTTTAGGCCTGCTTTGTAACCTCTTATGAACTCTATTAGGATTACCCAGCAGCCCCATATTTCTCTGAAGATATCTTTTTATGCACATTTATCAATGATGAAATTTCCCAGCAGATGCTACCTTAAGTGACTCAATCTTCTATTGCAATGATTAGACTCCTGGCCACCTTTTTTAAAATCACAGCCATGTCCCAGACAGACATCATACTGCTAAAGACAAAGTCTCGCTTTGGTTTAGAGGCATTAAAACTTGTCAAAGGCAACGGGTGCAGGACAGAATGACATAACAAACACTTCTTTTCCCAAAGGGAAAACAAGAGGAGCCTTCCTGTTGCCGAAAGGAGCTCGGAATGTGTATCTGAATGAAACGGGCGATACTAGAAATGTGATGGGTGAGTGGTATCATGCTTTGCAGAGGACTGGGCATTCATAGAGAAGGCAGCCTTAGTGGATTTGTGTTCTTGTGTTGCAAACTTACTTAAGACTGACTTAAGGTGCCACCATTCAATGTCCTTCTTAAATATTACATTACAATAATTCTCGTTTCACCAGATGTTCACAGTAAAAATACTTTGAGATTTTGTCTTGCTTCTAGTCACAATATCGAAATATTCTTAAATTAAGCTTTTCTAGACAACTGAAAAATACACCGTGAAACCCAACAGTCAACTTTATCAAATGAAATAATTGTAGTTAACTCGGAATTTACAGAAAGTTAGTTTTACTCATTTGAAAAGAGTTTTGTAATCAGTGCTAAAGGTTATGTGTTATTTAAATATGTCATTACTTAAACTTAAATGGAGTAAGTTCACAGTACTCATATACAGTATATTCATTTTTTTAACTCAAATTGTTTGTACCAATCAGCTTCCTCAAACGGTTTGAGTTGCCTTAATTTACTAGGTTTTACAGTACTCAGTTGGTTTGAGTTATCTTCATTTATTGGGTTTTACTGTGCTCAAATTGCTTCATTTACTCAAATGGATTAAGTTCACAGTACTCATAATGCTGCGTTCACACCAGACGCGGAAGACGCGTCAAGCGCGAGTGGTTTACATGTTAAGTCAATGCAAAGGCGTGAATAGGCATCCTGCGGCGCGGTACGTGCGAATGGCGCGGCACGAAGCGAATTGAGCACTTTGCACTTTTGACGCGCGTTTGTTCACATGTCTATTTACGCGCGAATATATAGCGCGATTTCTCCGCGCTTGCCGCGTCTGGTGTGAATACAGCATTAGGATTAGTTTTTGAACTTTAATGGTTTGTTTCCTCAATTGATTTGAGTTACCTTAGGTTTTGGGGTTTTACAGTGTACTGTCTTGTCTTTAGAAAACATTAAGAAAGTAAAATAAACTGCCAGTGTGATAATAATCATGTTTTCAGTTTAAAATAAGAATAAAAAAATAAAAATATATATTATTTTACTTATCCCACTGGCAGATAATTTAGCTTGTTTTAAGAAAAAACTCATTTTTATTTATTTTTTTCTACTTGTGTGGAAAAATGTAAGGATATTTAGATGTTTCACCTACAACAAGACAAAAACTCTTAAGTAAAAAGTGATTGTTTATTTATTTTTGCAGTGTTGTTATTTGACCTTCTGAAGGAAAAGACTTCTATCTACATAGATGCTAATGCATGAAATGAATGGATGAGCAACCTTCTGTCATGTTTTATTATTTGTCCCATGTAGGCTTGTTGTGACCCTGCTTGAGGAACAGTTGCAATGGTCCTGTTCAAATGTGAAAACTATTCAACTGTTCAAACGTGAAAGCTTTAGTGATGTACTAATTTAGACATGTCTTCTAGTAATGCCCACCTCTGCAAAGATCGACTCGTAGTAGAACTTCTTAACTAACCAATTGCTTCTGCTATCTCTCCCTTTGCCTTTTTTTTTGCCATTGCAAAGGTTACCTAAAGATGTTTCTTATTCCTCCTGGGGCTAGACATGTGATCATACAAGAGCATGAGGCTTCTCCTCAAATTCTTGGTAAGTGATATCTGCCCTCATGCTAAACAGCAAGAAGATGAAATGCATGCTCATGTATTCTGTGCACAGTCTGGGTAGCTGTGCTTAATGGATCCACATCGCTCCAGCACATATCTGTCACACCAGTATATTTACAAAAGGGGGGAGAGAAAAAAAAACAGCTTGTGCATTTGGCAGACAGTGCATTACACAGAATTAGACTCACAGATTTTACAGCAGTCCACTACATTTTTCCCCATGGCATTGTGAACCAAAGAAATCTAAAAGAGAATGAACAATTTGCTAGATGTGTGCAGTGAATTTTTAAAATAGCATTTGTATATTTTTTTGTCTTCCGCAACTTGAAGTAGCTCAAACGTGACATTAAAAATCAATGTGTGACTTTAGCCTTTTAAACACATACTTTCCTGCTGAAACGGTAGAGAACGGTGCTAGCAGCCCCGAAGCTGTAGGTTTGATTTCCAGGGAAAACAAAAAGCACTGACATCTCAAGGCAATGTAAGCCGCCTCTGCCAAATGCATTAAATAAAGGATAGTTATTCAATTAATGTTAACCACAGACTTTATTGAACTCATAAATCAGCACAGCAATCTAAAAGCCTATTAGAAATCCTGAGACAATCCATGGTGAATTAGCTTTCTGGGTTAACCTGCTAATTGACCTTGTGACTGAACAGCTCTGCTTGTCGTTAAAATCTAACGCTACTCCGTTGCAGTTATATCGATATTGGAGGCAGCTTTCAATGCTGTGTGTTGATTCTTATTCAACCTTTTTTCTTTTATTTGAGCATTTGTTTTTCTGAACTGTAACAGCAGTGAAAAAAAGGTTCATTATGTCGTCTGATCCGCAAGAGTAAAATACATCTCCCTTTTTTTCTATTCATTTTGAAAGCATGCAGACAGTAATTATCATTTTGTAATACACATAATTGGACAAATTTCCATTTTATTTCAAGAATATTGCCCTTCTTTAAAGTGCCTCTCCATCAGAGTAGAAGTTTTTACCTTCTTATTCTTCGGTAGTTGAACTTTTAATTAAACCTAACCTTACTTTAATTAGCTAGATAAGATGTTAAACGCCTCACTTCTATGCCCCAGTTAACCTTCCAAGAGGTCTCCCGAAGTTAATTCTGTTTCTATAATACTTTCCTTTGAGGAATCTTAATAGCTTATTAATAAAATATTTTAATCCATATATTTAACTTACAGTACCTCGTTGCAATAATTAGACTCATTTGCATGTCAGAAGGCTGTAGTTTAGCAATTTAGACACTACTGTACCTTACAGCCCCATATAGCCCCATCAGTTACATTTTTTCTTCCCAAATATTTCAATTGATTATAAATGCGTTTATTAATGACCTTAAGTGGTGTATATTACATGCGAGTTCCCATTAATAGCATTCACACTTTCTTTCTTTCTTTCTTTCTTTCTTTCTTTCTTTCTTTCTCGCATTTATTCTGTCTGACCAGTTCATTCTTTTTGTCAGTCATCAAATGGACAAGAAAATTATCCTTGTTATAAAAGGAGCAATTCACACACAGATACTGTTTTGTCATTTACTTGTGTTTATGATATATTTTTTTCTGAAGTGAAAAAAAAAATCTAAGCTGAATGGTGACCATGATGTGGATTTTTCAAGATATTTAGCAAATGATTTGAATCATTTTCTCACACAAAACTCTTATGTGGCTTGTAATACATCACACAAAATTGCATACATGTATGTATACATGTATGCGTGTATGCATGTATGCATGGACTGTATGTATGTACAGTATGCATGTATGTATGCTTTTATGTATGTATGTATGTATGTATGTATGTATGTATGTATGTACAGCACGTATGCATGCATGCATGTATGTAAGCATATATTTATTTATTTATTTGTTTGTTTATGTGTGTGTGTGTGTGTGTGTGTGTGTTTTGTTTTTTGTTTTTTTGAGGTTTCAGATCCTGGTCACCATTCTCTTTTATTGTGTAAAAGTTATTCATTGTTTGTTGTATTCATTATTTAGAATACATTTCTTTATTCATTCTCATGTGAGTTATCTACAGCACGTAAACCGAGAGAGGTTAACGCGCTGCAATTTAAGAAAGCACATGCAATAACAAAAAACACCAGCAAATTAAAAAATGATCTTCATCAATTTGACAGCACACCTGTTACAAATTGTCATAACACAGACAACAAAAGAAACGCGCAGCAAATTGGTCAAAACACAACGGAAGAAACACGCAGCATATTGGTCAAAACACAACTGAAGAAACACGCAGCAAACAGTCACATAACACAACGGAAATCTTTCAAGAGGACCCAAAAACATGACAGACCCAGCTGAGATACGGACCCGCCGTGACTGTTGTTCAGTGAAGTGATTGGTGGTCTTTGAAAGGTGAGTTGTTTTTCATTTATTTTAATATCCTGATTACACGATTCCGTTGTCTTTTGTAAATTATCAGTCTAATTAATGATTAACTGAAACGTTGCGTTATTAAATAAAATAACTACATCCGTATCTCAGCTGGGTCCGTCATGTTTTTGGGTCCTCTTGAAACATTTCTGTTGTGTTTTGTGACTGTTTGCTGCGCGTTTCTTCCGTTTTGTTTTTACCAATGTGCTGCGCGTTTCTTTTGTTATTTGAGTTCTGACAAATTTGCTGCGCATTTCTTGCGTTGTCTGTGTTGTGAGAATTTGCAACAGGTGTGCTGTCAAATTGATGAAGATCGTTTCTTAATTTGCTGGTGTTTTTTGTTATTGCATGTGCTTTCTTAAATTGCAGCGCATTAACCTCTCTTGGCCACCGTAATTATCCTTTTAAAGGTTAGCACTTTCTAAATATGTAGCCCTCCTTTTTACCCAACAATAAACACGATTATACAAAACATGGAGTAATTCAGAAGCCAACATTGCTTTTGTTTTACCAAACCTGTGTGGTTCTTCCTCCTGCTAATTACTGTTTCCAACTTTCCAATCAGTATACCCCATATTTAATGTTCTGCAATTAAATAAAAAGAAAATTCATATTACAAGTGACATTTGATGACTGTTGGCAATGGTGATTGTTCTGACGTGTGCACCACTTTTCTTGTAATCGCCATTGACGTTCAAGCAAACGATCACTTAATTGGTCTCATGCTCTGAGCCAGGCTGTGTCACTACTTCTCTGTGTCATTATGTCAATGTGTCACACAGCCCACACACTCTTGCCATATAATTCACCAGCATCATGTTTTTGTAAAAAAAAAAAAAAATCATTAAAGCTTACAGATATTGAAACAATGCTGTAAAATGCTCATTGTTTTGACAATCAAACAACTGATTTGATGGCTTAATTGAGCAGTGATTAAGGTCATTCTGTTAACTACTCATCCCTGCTGAAGAGTTATAATTAATGACTGATTGCAGCTATCAAGAACCAGGCAACAGGGCATTATGTCCTCAATGGCAAAGGAGAAGATACAAGATCTCGGCGCTTCATTGAAATGGGAGTGGAGTGGGATTATCTCATCGAGGATGATGTCGAGACACTCCACACTGACGGGCCACTGCACGATGCTATTGTTGTTCTGGTAAATAAAACTTTCTCTAATCTAATTTTATGCCTAGAAATGTTTTAGGGAATGCTTGTTTGTGTGTTTTTATGCTTTATATATAGCATTTACTTATATTACAACTTTTACTTTAGAATTTAGAATATTTTTTCCCTTAATTTAGGGTTTACCTTTGAATCATCTGATGTTGATAAAGTTAATACAGTGAGGGAAAAATTATTTGAACCTCAGCTGATTTTGTAAGTTTTCCCACTAACAAAGAAGTGATCAGTCTATAATTTCAATGGTAGGTTTATTTGAACAGTGAGAGACACAACAATAACAAAAAAATGTGTTTTAAAAAGTTAGAAATTAATTAGCATTTCTATGAATGAAATAAGTATTTGATCCCTTTGAAAAACGTGCTTTAGTACTTGCTGGCAAAACCTTTGTTGGCAATCACAGAGGTCAGCCGTTTGTTGTACTTGGCCACAAGGTTTGCACACATCTCAGGGGGGGATTTTGGCCCACTCCTCTATGCAGATCCTCTCCAAGTCATTAATGTTTCATGGCTGTTGTTTGGTATCTCGAACCTTCAGCTCCCTCCACAGATTTTCTATGGGATTAAGGTCTGGAGACTGACTAGGCCACTCCATGACCTTAATATGCTTTTCTTAAGGCAATCCTTTGTTGCCTTGGCCGTGTGTTTCGGATGATTGTCTTGCTGGAGTACCCAAACACGACCCATTTTTTAATGCCCTGACTGCGGGAATGAGGTTCTCACCCAACATTTGACGGTACATGGCCCCATCCATCCTCCCTTTGATGCGGCGCAATTGTCTGTCCCCTTGGCAGAAAAACACCCCCAAAGCATAATGTTTCCACCTCCATATTTGACGGTCGGGATGGTGTTTTTGGAGTCATAGGCAGCGTTCCTCCTCCTTCAAACACAGCGAGCTGAATTGATGCCAAAGAGCTCGATTTTGGTCTCATCTGACCACAACACTTTCACCCAGTCCTCCTCTGAATCAGTCAGATGTTCAGTGGCAAACTTCAAACGGGCTTTTAGATTCTTGAGCAGGGGGACCTTGCGGGCACAGCAGGATTTCAGTCCTTCACGGCGTAGCGTGTTACCAACAGTTTTTTTTTTTTGGTGACTATGGTCCCAGCTGCCTTGAGATTATTGGCAAGTTCCTCCCGAGTAGTTCTGGGCTGATTCCTCACCATTCTCATTATCATTGAAACTCCACGAGGTGAGATCTTGCATGAAACTCCAGACCAAGGGAGATTGGCAGTTAATTTATGTTTCTTCCATTTGTGAATAATTGCACCAACTGTTGTCGCCTTCTCACCAGCTGCTTGGTGATGGTTTCCAGCCTTGTGTAGGTCCACAATCTTGTCCCTGAGATCCTTGGAAAGCTGTTGTCTTCTGAGAGGCTGATATCTCCCGGTTCTAGTGCAAGCAACAGCGCAAGCAATGGCGCAAGCAATGGCGCAAGCAGGGGCGCGAGCAACTGCAGTCGAGCTGGGCTTCTTCCATCCCTGGCCGTTTCACTGGACTGGTACTTCAAGAGCGGAGCTGGATGCTGTGGTTCCCTGTCCTCAGATAATGTACACGAGCACTGTGTTGCATGTCTGAGGGTTCAGCATGTTAATGTGGTGCTCGTCGGCAGAGCATGCCGTAACTGCAATGGCATGGCTGTTGCACAGCTAAGATTAAGACTTGCTCTTGATAAAGGGCGAAGCACCCCTGTTGTCCACCGCAATTAGCGGTTGGCATTCAGGCAGATCTGAGGGTTACAGTGGGTGACAATCCGCCGCCCTCGGGCTTGCAGACCTCCCATTCCTCAGTGCGCCCCATTCAAGCTTCAAGTGAGAGAAGCGCTCCACATTCTGGGATGATCGCCCTCTCACTTGATGACACAGAGGAATAGAGTCCATAGCTGCATTGGAGGGTGGGCTGTCATTTTCTGATGACAATTTGGACCCATTGTCTCTCTCAGGGATAGTGAGGCTCCGGAATCGAAATCTGATATGATGGCCGTGCTAACCCAGGCTGCTTCGGCGGTCGGACTGGAGATGGCTTGTCCCCCAGCTCTGCCAGACCGACCGATTAAATGGATGTTACGTGGAGGCTTAAAGGAAGGGAAAACCTCCCATCCCCTTCCTCCTGGAGGTGCACAGTTAGCTCACACAGTGCTGGAGGGCATCTTTTTCTGCCCAGTCTGCGTCCGCTTCGGCCCTCACCTTCCTCAGTGACGGAGCGTCGAGCGTGTATTTGCAGCCAATCTTGCATGCATGGTGCCTCTTCTTGGCGTGGTCAGCTTCGACTTAGACCATCCAAAGCGTGTAGGTTGTCTGCGTTTCTAGCGACCAGAGCCTACACTGCTGCAGGCCAGGCTGCTTCTGCCTTGCATGCTATGGCCACATACCAGCGATACCTGGCACAGGCGTTGGCCCAGCTGCACATAGGAGGTTCAGACCCAGACTTAACGCACTGAGACTCACACTAGTGGTCAGGAATGTCACCTCTGCGTGACATTGACCACCGGTGGGCTTTCCTCATCGTATTTGACTGCTCTTTCACCATGGTGAATTCCTGGGTGATTTCACCCTCTGTGTTGCTGAGTTGGCCAGCCTGGGACATGGGTGTGTTAAGAAAGCGGGGAGAACAAAACCGTTCTCCCCACTGACCCGTCCACTTCGGCTGCTCCTCACAAACAGTGCTCTTTTGTGGCTTCAAAATCTGTTCTGCCGCCCTGTCCGTTCCATCGGCTAAGTGGCTGCATCGAGCACCCCGCAGATGCTCACCACCCCCGCCTCAGGGTGCCGCTAAGTCCGGTAAATAGACTGCAAAGCATCCCTGAGGCCCTTGCTCTTTCCTTAATGGAGGGCTGGGGGCACCCATATCATTACAACCATAGTGCTGGCCTCTTGGCCGACTGCTACCAAATTTTTAATAAAGAGCAATTTCTCCTTTCTCTGGGTGTGACAGCTGGAACACTGCCAACTTGGGATGCTATGCCTTCCAGCTCACAGGATTGGTGCTCTTTGCCACAGGCCCCAGGAGTGCCAGAGAACGGGTTCCTTTCTCCCGCACTCCCAGCCAACCTGTGGGCACTTGAGAAAAAGTTAATATTAAACTTCTCATCTTCCACTCTTCCTCTGGACGCAGCGCCTCCCGGTGTGAGCTCTCCCATACCTTGCTGCCCCACTGCTGGTGCACCAATGTGTGGTGTGCTTCTTTCCGAGAAGGACCCCAGACATGCCAGCTCAGTGTGATGCTATCCTCCTTCAGCTGGCTGAAGCTAAGGCTGTCCCCTTCGCTCTGAGGGGTTGGCGTTACGATCATCCCTGCTCTGAAGATGCAGGGATGACAGTGCACTGGGGAAAACATCCCCCAACCCTAAATCCAACCGACACCGGTAAAAAGCAGATATGGATCTGGAGTCTTCTCTTTTAGTATAGCTGATTAACCATGTGGATAGATGATAACAGCCTTTTGAGCCTACCAGTAGGTGCAGAAGACCCATACTGGCCCATATCTATCAGCTGATAACCACTGATAACCCCCATTCATTTGAATGATAACGTTCAAAGCAGGTGGTTGTGATGCCTAAATGTGTCATTTGTTTGTTTGTTTTATTTTTTTATTTTATTTATCAGTTGAAAATGAAATTTGTAATCATATCCAATATCCAAATATTTCTCACCTCCAAGAGTTAAATGCAGCATACTCAGAAATTATTTTTGTTTGTTTGTTATTGCCTTTAATTAAAGTATACCTAAACGTCTTCGGAAGGCGCCGAGTATGGCAGCCGCGGTGCGAAGCTTCTCAGCTGTTGCAATGTTTTTGTTTGTTTTTCCTGTTTTGTGTTCATCCAACGTGATCAGTTATACCAGGGATGAGCTGCTGAACATTCTGCAGTGCACACCAATTGATCACCAGCCGGTTTTTGACTTCTCCCGCGTTTTGCAGAGCGTTGTCCTCAGCGGCGCGGCGGCTCTATGGAAACGCTACAAGACGCGCAGGCGGGGAAAGCGAGCCGGCGCGCTCATCAAAAACAGACTGCGCGGTTTCAGAATGCCGCTTCCTAGCATACATCTCGCGAATCTCCGCTCTCTTCCTAACAAAATGGAGGAGTTACTTCTGCTCACACGAATAAATAAGGACTTTAACAACTCTGCTGCGCTGTGTTTTACGGAAACCTGGCTAAACGAAGCCATTCCGGACAGCGCATTACAACTACCGGACTTCCAGCTGTTCAGAGCAGATCGCGACACGGAGGCAACGGGGAAAACGCGCGGTGGTGGGACATGCTTTTACATCAACAGAAGGTGGTGTACGGATGTAACTGTGTTAAAGAAGATGTGCTGTCCTGACGTGGAAGTGCTTTTCATTAACTGTAAGCCGTTCTACTCGCTGCGGGAGTTTTCCTCGTTTATTCTGACCAGCGCTTACATCCCACCGCACGCGACCGTGAGTACTGCTCTTTCACTGCTGGCTGATCTAATCACAGAGACAGAACAGAAACACCTAGACTCTGTTTTTATCATTCTTGGGGACTTTAACCAAGCAAAACTCACACATGAGCTGCCTAAATTCAGACAGCACATTACATGCCCTACCAGAGACAATAACATTCTGGACCATTGCTACACAACAATAAAAGATGCATATCGCTCCGTGGCCAGAGCAGCTCTAGGACTCTCCGATAACTGCCTGGTTCATCTTATACCAACTTACAGGCAAAAACGTAAAACTACTAAGCCAGTATTAAGGACTGTTAAGAGATGGACCAACGACACAGAGCAGGTCTTACAAGCCTGTTTTGAATGCACTGACTGGAGTGTTTTTGAAGCTGCAGCCACTGACCTGGACGAGCACACAGAGACTGTAACATCCTACATTAGTTTCTTTGAGGAGTTATGCATCCCTACCAGAACCTACTTATCATTTAACAATGATAAACCATGGTTCACACCAAAACTTAGACAGCTTCGTCAGGTCAAAGAGGATGCCTACAGGAGTGGGGACAGGATTCTCTACAACAAGACCAGGAACACTTTAACAAAGGAGATTGGTCTGGCTAAAAAGAACTATGCAAAAAAGCTGGAAAACCAGTTTTCTGCTAACGACCCTGCATCAGTGTGGACTGGTCTGAGAACCATCACAAATTACAAATCATCTCCCCCCAGTATAGACGGCAGTAAACTTCTCGCTAACGACCTGAACACGTTCTACTGCAGATTTGACACCTGTGACCAGACACCCTCTACACAGCCATCAACACCTTTACCCACCTCCAGCCACAACCGCCCTGACCATCTTTCTACACAGCCATCAACACCTACAGACATCTCCCCCCCCCCCCCTGATCTTCAGATCAGTGAGGATAAAGTGCGTCAGGTCTTCAGTAAACAGAAGAGAAGGAAAGCACCAGGCCCAGACAGTGTCTCACCAGCCTGTCTGAGAACCTGTGCTGACCAGCTGGCTCCCATTTTCTCGCAGATCTTCAACAGATCATTGGAACAACGCATAGTTCCATCCTGCTTCAAACGCTCCACCATCATCCCAAGCCAGAAGAAACAAAAGATCACCGGACTCAACGACTACAGACCTGTTGCCTTAACATCTGTGGTCATGAAGTCTTTTGAAAGACTGGTTCTAGCGTATCTGAAAGACATCACCGGACCTTTGCTGAACCCCCTACAGTTCGCCTATAGAGCAAACCGGTCTGTGGATGATGCAGTCAACATGGGGCTGCATTATACCCTACAACATCTGGACAAACCAGGGAACTATGCAAGGATTCTGTTTGTGGACTTCAGTTCTGCCTTTAACA
>CAIGQQ010038283.1:1797066-1818583 GCA_903798035.1 Danio albolineatus
TATATATATATATATATATATTACAGTTTACGTCACACTGAAGTGACTTCACATCAGGATTGTACAGCATGGTGCAAGTGACCTCAAAATCATGTACTTATTCGTAATGCATAATACCTTAAATGCAATATTGATTAAAACCCAAATGCATAAATGTAAACAACCCTTTCTGAAGTACAAAATGATTCAATTAGACATCATACAGTATAATTGTTAGCAAACACTACTGCTCTCAGTTATTGATGTCCTGTAGAGAACAATATTGTTAGTGAATAATTCATGCAGGAACTTTCCATTCAACTGCAATTCTGTCTTAGAGAAATGGTTGAGATAAATCTTCTATAATTTTCTTTTTCTTTGAGGAATGATCAGAGAAAAGCATTTTCTTAATTATGATCAGTCAAGCTTAATTATGCCTTCTTTTTGTAGTGGGTATATGTTGATGTTCACTTTTCTGACTGTGATAGATGCTGCAAGCATATTTGGGAGACATGTTTTTAATGTTAAAACTGGGTTGAACAGCAACACAGAAATGGCTTTTTTCACGAGTGTTTATTTTAAGCATTGTATGTATTTAGATTAGGATTTAGAAACGGAAGTTGCTTTCATTTCTTTTTACAGTCTTTCTTCAGGACGTAGTATAATTTAGCTGTCTCCCATTAATTCATTTCAGGTCATGCCATAACAATTCTGTAAGTTTAAGATGAAGGCATTGACTGTCAAAGCACTGCACAGTTCTTCAACTTCAGCTGTGCAATTCTGCTTGAACATTTCCTACTTCTAATAAAGCAAAAGTCCAGTGATAGACTCATTGATGTTTTTTTTCAAATATATAGTTAATATTTCATCAGTTCTATAGCTATATCCTGTGGTTGCAAGTGATAGATGGATGGATGGATGGATGGATAAAGATGGATAGATGGATGGATGGATGGATGGATGGATAAAGAGCTAGAGAGAGAAGTATCCCTGAAAATGAACGTACATCAAGAGTAAAACTAATCCAAAATCAGTCGTCTTTGAAAAAAGTTTCATGCGCTATGTTCGTCATTCTCGTTTCTTTTTCAGAAAGTAATTAAACAGATCCCTGTCTGACTCATCTCACACAGAGGGCAATACATAAATCTGCATACTCTTACATATGCATGAACAAATGCTAAATCTCTGCGAACATAACCAAATGCTTGTAAATATCATTCTGCTGTTTCTGAAATGTGTCTTATTGTGTTTTCCAATTCCATTAGATTATACCAAAAGACAACGAGACAAGGTCAACGCTTATGTACAAGTACATCATCCATGAAGATTCGGTGCCCCTAAACAACAATAATGTCATTCAGGAGGACACATATGAGTGGGCATTGAAGAGCTGGTCCCAATGTTCGAGACCTTGTGCTGGAGGTATTGTTCACTTTCTGTCATCTTTAAGCTATTCCAGATTAAAGTTGCAAGATGTAACATACAGTATGTGTTCAAGAATAACAATATTTATTTAACAAATGAGTACATAATGAATAAATAAATAAGTAAAAAAAAAACTTGTTTTTGTTTTATCATAAATCACTATGGTGTGCCTGTATAAGTGTTTAAATAAGGATTATTTAGATCTGTTGGTCGATGCTTTGGAGGATCCTATAATACTGTATGTGACAATATAGTTTACATTTTGTGATAATACAAGTAATCCAGCAGTTGAGATACTGTATTGTCCATTTTATATGTGATTACATGATACATATATACCCAAGATTTATGTGTCCAGTTTTAATAACAGTGCTCTGATCAGCAATTTTGCAGCTGATCACTGATTTCCTTAGATGCAGTTTGACTTTTCCCTTAAACAGTCTACCCGGGCATGGAAACTCGGATTTTCAAACTTTTCTAATGACATCTGGTAACACCTGCGCTAAACATTACTGAGGGAAACATGCTCTTGTTCAGAAGAGACTGGAGGGAGATCAAATTACTGTATAAATGTGTAGACCACAGGTGTCAAATCCAGTTCCTGGAGGGCCGCAGCTCTGCACAGTTTAGTTCCAACCCTGCTTCAACACACTTACCTATAGGTTTCAAATATAACGGAAGGACTTAACTAGTTTGATCAGGTGTGTTTAACTACGGTTGGAACTAAACTGTGCAGAGCTGCGGCCCTCCAGGAACTGGATTTGACACCGGTGATATAGACCGAAGAGGTGCTGCTGTTAACGCACCTTACACTGAATTATTCAATGAAGATGTATGATTGGAAAAGCATCTTATAATTATTATTTTGCCCATGTTGGACAGAGATGACACTCAGTTGACAGCAGAAACACATCTTTCTGCTTTATCAGCATAAAATAAGTTTGAGATCAGCAAATTGAGAGAACACACCGACCAATGCATAAAAATGCACTCCAACAGCTTACATAAGGAGGTAGGCAATTAAGCAGTCATAACATTTTGTGACCAAAAACTATATGTAGAGATTTCTCTCTCTATAATTAGAAATTTATGATAATACCATAAAAACGGAAGGTTTTAAAACCGGTCACCAATCTGTCCCTGCAGAGTTTAGCTTCGCATTGAGTCAACACACCTGCCTGAAAGTTTCTAGTATACCTTTTATGACCTTGATTAGCTTGTCCAGGTGTGTTTGATTAGGGTTGGAGCTCAAATTTGCAGGATACCGGCCGTCCATGAACAAGTTTGGTGGCCCCTGTTTTAAAGTGTTAAAGGCACATTCTAGTTTAGTTTTTATACACTATTATTAAACATAAAACGAACCATGTATTTACTGTCTTTGTACCGCATTATGCGACAGTAAACTCAAGCTTCAGACATGAACATGCTCAGGTTTGCTGTGGATCATGCTGTAATTTTGTTCAATATCTTGCACAAACTGGTTGTTTCACTTCATGGGAACTCAATCTATTGTTATTGGAGGCACATCTATTAATCTATTGACAGAAGACACATAAGAGTAGCAATATTGTTTTTGTTTAGTTTTTTTCATCTATAACAGGGATCACCAAACTTGTTCCTGGAGGTCCGGTGTCCTGCAGATTTTAGCTCCAACCCTAATCAAACACACCTGAACAAGCGAATCAAGCTCTCACTAGGTATACCTGAACCATCCAGGCAAGTGTTTTGAGACAAGTTGGAGCTAAACCCTGCAGGACACCTGACCTCCAGGACTGATATTGGTGATCCCTGATCTATAATATAGTATTTTTGGGGGATTAATGTTTTACTGTCTACTGTCCCCCTGTCTATTTGAAGATGAGAGGTTTTGTTGCACTAGTCAGAATTTACTGATGATGATTTATTTCAATATTACATGTTTCTGTTTGTTCTTTCATTTTTATTTACACTTCAGGCTTCCAATACACCAAATATGGGTGCCGTAAAAAAGGCGACAACAAAATGGTGCACAGAGGTTATTGTGATGTCAACAAGAAGCCCAAGCCTATTCGCAGAATGTGTAACTTACAGGACTGCACGCAACCGCAGTAAGTTGAAATTGACCCAATTTTAACCCTATTAACAATGCCTGTTGTGCTTTCCACTTGAACGCCAGCTAAAATGACTTCTCTTGGTACAGTGTGTGATTACATTGAATTTCTTATTTCATCGTATTAACCCAGTCGAAACATCACTAAATAATGTATACGCACTCATTCTGTACCAGTCTAGCTGGGAGATCTCCGAGCTGGGTTTTGATTAGTTTATACCATAGGGAGGGCTTGCTTCATTCATTTTTTCTTGTCAGAGGCTAAGTAGAAATCTCAGGTTGTGATTGTGCATGTATGTGTCATATCTGGAAATTGTTCACCTCAGCGTGTAGTTTCTACTGAATGTGTAGCCTTGGCTGATTTTACATTCATAGACAAAGTTATTCCTTTCCGTTGCACAGGCAAACACAAATAACACTGTAGCTTTTTTTCCACCTTTGTTTTATTGAGCATGTGTCTGTGACCTGCTTTTATGATTAGCACAAAGAATATACGTATATAAATTATTGGGACTCTTCTTGAATCAACCTACACGTCACTCTCACTGAACAACTTTTTTTCCTTTCAATGCACAGTGCTGTTTAATATTTAGCTGCATTAGAAGGCATTTTTAAGCATCTTAGTCTCACTTCCTCTGAAAACCACTGATTAATGTGATGCTTCAGACTCAAAATACTCCGTTGATAAGAAATAACTTTGGTTTTATAAAGTGATACAGAAAACTCTGATATGTGGAAGTTATTTAAAACATATTTTTCCAACAAAAAGTTTTTTTCTCTTAACTCTTATTTCTTTGCTGGTTCATGTGAGTGCTGCGGAAGCACCCAAAATGCTCTCATTGGTTAAGAAGTAGGATGACACCAATCCAAAGACATTAATGACTTACATCACACCCCTGCTGTGACTCATGGAGAGTCTGTGTGTGTGTTCAGAGCCAGTGAGCAACAGACTATCTAACTAACAATGACAATTAAATAGAGAAAACTGTTAATGTGAGATAAAATAATTATGTGCATTAACTAATCAATAGCAACTTTTACACACTGATACCAGTAAATATCTTGAAAATTTCCGCAACGACTTTACCGTGACATGAAAAAAAAAAGCTCTGTTCACACAAGCAAGGACGCTCCGGAATTTTTCTCACACATCTACAGTATTCCAAAATACAAGTAAATTCTGACATCATTAACCAAAAATAGCCTCTAAACAGGGCTGCACTTGTATTTGTAAACATAATAGGGGTCAGGCTTTTGTTGTCGGTTTCACTTTTATTTAAAGCTTTTGCATTCAATGCAGCTGCTTTCGTCCCAGAGACATCCAAAGGCAGAAGCGCGAACTGCAGCTAAATGTTTACACATTTGACTACATTACAAATTCTGTAGATGGATAAGTATTGAGAATGACTTCGATATAAACATATGGAGGAACACTTTTGTATGTCGAGATGTACTCACTGGAGCACTCCACGTGCACGCACCTCACAGCTGAACACAGGGCTTGCAGGTAAACTCACAGCGGTTTATCATAAGCATTTTATCGATAATGTTTTCCACAGTTAAAAATGGACATAGAAACATTATCTGACTAACAATTAGCTGTTAAATGTGTGTGGAAAAGTATTTGAAGGCTTTTTATCATTATCATTTTATCATTATCATAATCAGCGCAGATGTGAATGCGGCTGAATGTTCTAATTGGCTGGAGTAGAGGTCTCACGTCAGCGCATTCTGAACGTGAACACACTTTTTTCAGCATTTTTCCTTCTGTGTTTACACAGAGCAGCATTCTGATTACCAGTAATCTTACAACGTCTCTTACCATAAAATTGCCAGAATGAATTTACCAGTATTTTCAAAAGGGCCTGTTCACACATAATCTATTTACGGTAAAGCCTAAATGTGTGATTGGGGCTAATGTGTTAAATCGATGATAACATGTTAACTTGCCGAGCCCTTAATAAACACTGGAATCTCTCAACACTGTGTAGTTCTCTCAATACATCTATAATCAAGTTTCACTTTATTTAAAATCAGTAATTAGGATATATCAGTATCCCTCTGAAAGCAAGGAAAGATGTTTTTGTATTATTCCACTAGTTCACCATCACCACCACCTTTATTTAGCCCAAGATCGCTAACCTCGGCCTTGCTGAAAGGCAAGATCTACTCTTGAGGGTGTAAAACTATATTTTAACTAATAAAACTATTAAACAGAAATGGCATATTTTATGTAATGTTTATAGCTATACAACTTTGACATTCTTTTTCTAGGAAATAGATTATACAACTTTAGCCAGGATTTCACAGAGGGGTTCACACAAACACACACAAACACACACACACAAACACACACACATACATACTACTGTATATTAGTGCTGGGTAAAGATTAATCGTAATTACTCAAATCAAATCCAAAGTAAAAGTTTGTTTTGACAGAATAGATAGGTGTGTGTACTGTTCATATTTATTATGTATATAAATATACATGCATATATTTCATGAAATGTTTATTTATAATTAAATATAAAATATATATGGTACAATTTATATATTTATATCTGTAAAAAAAAATGTTATGTGTACACAATTCATATATGTAGTAAACACAAATATTATATTAAAACACACTTTTATTTTGGATGTGATTAATCACGATTATTCTTTATCCAGCATTCTTCACGTTGTCATGGAAACAGCTCAGTGAACAGTAGTAAATTTCTTCCTGAAGGGCAGAGGGCACTCTCGCATGGAAACTGCAAATACGCCACAAAAAAAGAGACACGGGGGAAATCAAACAAAGCAGAGTATTTAACTGCTTTTGTTGATTCAGCTACTAAACACACAACTATGCAATCGTTTCACAGAAGGATTAATTCCGAACACTCGACCCGAAGTTATGGGGTGAGTAAGGAGTAAAAACATGTCTTGGATTTTCACATGCTTTCGGATCAGCAAAAAAAGAGCCATAGTTCACCGAGAAGCCACGCACACAGCTGTCAAATCATAGAACCATTCTAATTGATTTCAGGCTTTTTACACAGCTTGTCATTGAACTGTGGCTTTGTGTAGAAAACCTAAAAGCAGGTGCTTGAGATTTTACTGGCAAAATGAGCACAAATATTGCCTTCGATTAATCATGCAGCTCTATCTGTCACACCCACGGCTCGTTCCTACTCTTCCCAATCATCATTGCTCTCCTCACTAATCCTGCACACCTTGCTCCCCTCATGAAGATCCCCCATATAAACTCTGAGATCCTAGTCACTGGTTGGCTGGGATTGAAGTTTGTCGGTTCCACTCACCTTTTCCGTAACCCTCTCTGTCTTCCATGGATGTTCCCCCATTTCTGAGACTGATTAACCCAAGGATGTTCCTTCAAACCTGTGGATGAACACCACTATCAATAAGGGAAGTGAGTTTACACTCTATCTGCTTGAAGCTAAATGTTTACATTGTAAATATCCATTCCCCCGCTTAAAAGCAAAGACTTTCACTTACCTGCTTAATCTTCTGATTTGTACACTACTTGTTTGAATAAACTGATGTAAAGAAATAACCCTCCTTGTCCTCGTTGTGTGACCGTGACACTATCCAGCATACCTGATTCAGTAAAATCTTTAAATCAGAATGATAAAAAGGTCTATATGTAAATGAGGATAGAGTGATGGCTGACCCTGTTTCTTAGAGTACAACATGACAATCCATGTTGGGTTCCTGAAACAGCTAATCTTAAATCATCCTCCACTGTCAGTAAAACCCCTGCTTTTAAAACCTGCATTAAACTATTTTAAATACACAACATGAAGGCAAAGAACTCCCTGACTTGCAACATTACAGTATGTTACTTCTGTGATTACAAACGTCACCACAGCTATGATAAATGACACACAGCCATTCCACAGAGTGTGATTTTGCACAACTGTATGTCACTATTATGGAGAAACGTGGTCAAGTCAAATCCCCTCCCCCCAGTGAATGATGCCTGTGGCAATAAGAGCTCTAGAGTCTCTGCTTTTTTGATTACATCGCAACATTTCATCTTTCTTTTTCTTTATCCTATCTATATCCTATACTTTTATTGTCCTCACATGTTCAAAATCCTTAACATTTACTGTGAATAATTCGATGGACTTGAGAAGCCAATTGTGTAAGCAGTGTCTGTCAGAGCAACATTTCAGTGAAGCCACTCTTACTTTCACATGGTCCACTGTAAAAGTGAATCCTTTTTATCCCTTTTAATCCCTTTTATACAAATACATTTATACAAATACTTGTGTACTCAATCTCTTTTAAAATACAAGTCATTGTATAATGGTGTTTTCTGTGTTGCAGAAACCATTTGCATTAAGTGCAATGGAATGAAGTGGTTGCTACCGGATGACTGAGATTTACAAATCAACTCTTATGGTGTCAGATTGCACGATTCTGTAGATGTAAGAATGTATCGTGGTAGATGTTTCATATGAATCATGCTTCTGTGCTATACTAGCAGCAGAGTCACTTGTTCTGTAGAGCTGTGCAAAATAAGGACAATTTTAATGGGATTATAATTTTAGCCTCTGACGTAGGATAGCCAATTGTTCACTTTCCCACATCACATCACACACTTCATGCTGAGGGAAACCACATAATTATAATTCAACTTCTTCATAGATTATCCTCCTAATGTGGCAGATGAGAGAAAACGCATAGCAGATCAAGCATCATGACTCATTTATAACTCCTAATGCTTCTCAAAATGAATGCAATTTGCATAAATGGGGTCTTCAAATGTGATTTATTTTGGGTAAAAAATGACCAATGTAGAAATGTGTTAATATCATACTAGATCTGCCACAGAGTAGTGTCATGTTCCGTAAGAGCTAAACTGACACCGAGAGTCATTTGTTTTGACGCTTCCCTTTTTCGATCCTGAAATTTCCTACAGTAGTTGTGCCCATCAGTCATCAGGGCTCCTCCTTTTTCGCATCTGCAGAGGATGAGATTGCGCCCGCAGTTCTTCCTGACTTTCTCTTTTCCAATTCCCTTAGCACTCGCTTGTACTCATTTTCTCTTTTATCTTCTTCACTCTTGAAGCTGTCTCAGCAGGTGGCGGCCATTTCAAATTCTTCCATCTCATTTGCCACGCTATTACTAAGCTTTTTTTTTTATTTTAAATAGGTGGAGTTTAATTAAATATGATTAAATATTTTAAATGAGACTACGTATATCTATCTCTTTTTACTAAAACTTTTAATTTAATTAATAAAGATTTTTATAAACCTTTAGGAGTGGGAAATGTCTCTGTTCTGCAGAGGAGTCTACATTCTCTCTCAACTGCTGAGGTTTTATTAACAAGCTCAGTAGAGCATCTGCATTCTTCCAGCATTGTCTCTGACAGGCACAGCACCTCAACCTTCTCATCCATGGACTCCATCCATCCATTCTCCAAACCACTTTGTTCTCCACAGGGTTGCAGGATCCATAGCCTAGACAATCAAATACTATTGAAACCCATGTTTATTACAGGAGTAGTTCAGTGAAAAAGAAGAGTGCTTCAGTCCTTTATTCACCCCGATGTCCTTCTAAAGCTACAGTATATGGGTTCATAGAGTGAGTATACATCCTCAGTCAGGACTCGCTTTGATTATTTGGAAAAGGGAAGCAATGAAAAACTCATATTGTCCATAGCGGGAAGAAAGGAATCAGAGTAAACATTGTTCTTCCTTTATTACCACCATCTGATGTAGTAAATAACATTGTTACTATTATTTGTCCGCACATATTTTTTCTTTCGTTCCTCTCTTTCTCTTTTATTATTGTTTTTCTACTCACATCTCTTAAAATTCTGTCAATCCAATTTGTTTGCTTACTCCTAAACAGACACATTGTCACATGCACTCACTCACTAACACATGAATAAACAACACACTCATAAATGTTGAATGTTGGCAGTCAGTTTATGTTCTATGTTCGGTTGTTTGTAAAGGTTGTTTATGTAAACATCATCATATCCCCTATGAAGAAAGAAAAAGAAGAGTAACTTAAGTGGCATTACATGATGACAAAATTTCATCTTCACGTCATTTATTGAGCTACAACATTTAGCATGCAACCAGCCGTTTCAAAAAGCACACTAAACCAATCTTAAACAGTTCTGTATGGTATTTTCACTAGCCTGAACCACATCAATTATTCCTGCAAATTAGACACTTCCATGCATACGTAAATGCCTCGCATCCTTTAGCTTCTAATCACATGCTTTAAGTTTAAAGGATGACCATTGACTTTTACACATGCATATTTAATTAGTAAAAAGTATTAACTTTCTTGTAACCTGCTAAATTCCAGGCCATATCATGCAGCTGTTTATTGTATCAAACGTATTGACCTTTTTCTCCGCGAATGAGCGGGAGCAGCCATTTGAGTCTTTTTGTCTCGAGACTTCTGGTCTCATTCACTTCCATTCATTTTTAGACGTTAAAAACAGCTCGTTTTACTGCTTGGTGTTGCAAACTGATGTTTTCTTTTTATATCACTCTATTTTGTCTGTATAATCAATCAAACACTTGTTTGTAGAGGGAGTAGTTTGACTGTTTTCTGCCGTTTATCATTCCTAGTCATTTCTCCCATAGGCGACTGAATCAGAAGTTCTAAAACAATCACAAAAACGAGCGACTTCAGCATTAAAGAATAAGGTCAATACCTCACAAATGAAGAGATTTGACCAGACACTCAGTTTGCTGATGGTAACCGAGTCAGCAGCTGTGTATTATTACACAAATACATCAGCATACTGTTTACATTTATGGCTTACTTATGTTGACACAGACCTTACAAGATATTACTATTTATTTATATATTTACTTGCCTTCCATAATATAAAGGCTGCGTAGTTACAGGACCTTCCTAAACCAGCGATGCACGAACATCCTGTAGTCTCCACTGATCCCTGCTAAGTAGCCCCCACGCTGAGTGGCCTGGACTGCTCAACTGGCTAGAGTGCACATTTGCTTTTAAAAAAAAGACAAAATCACCCTCACTGTGTAGTAGAACACGACCAACTTTCCACTGTGTAAATATTGGTAGGCCTTGGTACTTACTCGGTAAGTCTTCATAAACGCTCCATCTACTCCTTGTGACAGGACAAAGTGATTAAAAATATCCCCGTAAGTTACCTCTGGATAATATCATCTACCCACATTGACGGTAACGATGGATGGGGCAATATGAGACCATCTGATTGTTGCAGGGAGGTTTCACCGTACTCCCAACTCAAAACATTTACTGAACTAGCATTATATGCCATTTTTCTAAAATTACAGCTAACTAAACACTATGTGATGACTTTTCGAAACAGTCATCTGATGTACTGTGTCAGCGTACCGGAGGTTGGATGACAAAATGCGGAAGAGCGAAGTATTAAAAGTGGGAGAAGCGGGATAAGGTCAACAGTTTTCCCAGAATTGTAAATTTGCTCATCCTCAGGCCATCCAAAAAAAAAAAAAAAAAAACATATCATACAATACAATATACTGTTGCACACCAACAGAATATGTATTATGAAGTGAAAGGATAAGTTTGTGCAAAAAGTTGGACCTCATTTACATTACTTGCTTTAATATATGTCATTTTATGTCTGGAGCGCGAAGTTCAGGACAATGACATATTTAACGTTCTTCTTTATTGTTATGTTGAAACAAAAAAAAAAACCCTTACATCATTAAATTTCATTTATGGGTGAACAATCCATTTAAACTTACATGAAATGAAAGTACTACAGGCCATGAACTTTATTATGGCAAAGAATAGACTTTTTTTCAGTAAGTCATAGTATATGCATGAATTAATGTAACATACATTTTAAGGGTTTTTAACCTTTCATCAAAACCGCTCCATCTAAACAGATGCTAATATATGTTCAAGGTGTATTATATAACTGCAAAAGCGCAGGCTGCATTGTTTAATTATGCCAGTTCACACAGGTCAATGGCGCCTCTGCTCGAGAAACACGTGAATGAGTAATACAGTCACAACTGAGGCACAAAGGACCTTCTGTAGTGCTCTCTGTTACAACGTTTGTTTCAGCCACTAAACTAAGGCAGATAAATTATACTCACTGGCTTTGATACAGTACGTTTCTTTCTGATTCAGCTGCTAGATTGTCTACAGTACTCGGTCATTCTAAAAAGGTACTTCGTTCAAAAATGTCCTTTATAATCTATCCACCCTCATATTCTTCCAATTGTGCATGGCTTTGTTTATTTTGTGGACCATAAAAGATTTTGATGAAAATTAGCAATAATGACTATTGACTTTTATTGTGCAAAAATAAATAAATAAAACAAACAAATCTTCTTAATTATTTCAAAATAGAAAAAGAAATAAAAAGCAAGCCATAGAGGGTTAGAGCTATATGAGGGTGCATAAATTATAAAGTGTCGTTAACTCTTTAAGACCTGCCATAGAACAATTCTGCCAGATTATGCCTGAGTCATATTACATGATGTGCTTCTCTTGAGTATTTTTAAATTCAACCCAGGCTCATTCTGAGAACGGAGTCCTGAGTACGTTTCTGGAGGCCGCGGAATACGTCCCGTGAGGTACGTCTTTTTGCACTTTTTGTTTTTGCAAATCCACGAGAGGCCGCTGTCGGCTGACTGTTTGGCTGGCTGACTGAATGACTGACTGACCATCCAATCGACTGACCCACCCTCCCCCTCCAAAACCCAACTAAAATTTTATTGATTGACCCACCCACACACTTCCCTAAACCCAAACAACAACTTTCAAAAAAGCAATCCAGAATAAAACTAAAGCCCTCGTCTCATTTTTACCACATTTTCAGACTTTACCACATTCTCACCCCGTTATTTACTGGTTTATTTCATTATTTGGATTCTGTTTTTGTCTTACCTGCTTTCTGAAAGCACTCCTCACCGGACTCGAACCCCGTCATCATGGTCAGCTCCTCTCTGCGTCTTGAGTCCGCCAACGAACACGGTGAGCTAACGAGACAAACTGGTTGCAGCGGGAAAGTCGTCCACATGAGGCGAGCGGTCGGCTGGTAAGCGCGAAAGAAACGGCATCACACCGCCCCGTAGTGTTCGTTTAAAAAATGAAACGCAGCCATACGTACCTCTGACCACGTAATGTGCGGTCTCTAGAAACGTTTTTGGGACTACGTTTTCACAATAAGCCTGGGTTGTTTAAATTCCATATATCAATAAAATCCTTACTCTCCCAATTTGAAGGCTATGTATGTAATACATCCATAATAGCTAGATAAATACCTCGAAAGTGCAATAAACCACAACATTTTCCCCAAACAATTTTACAAAATATGACAATAACAAAAAATGACAACCTCAATATAAATAAAAACATGGCATAAAACACTGACATTTTTACACAATCGATTTGGAATGATTACATACATTTGTTTGTGAAATATGCTTATTTTTATATCCAGTGCATTGTGAAATCAAACAGATATAATATTGCTTTGGAGAGAAAAACAGACAAATTTAAATAATCCTAACACTATTAAAAAAACTACTCTGATTTACAAGAACTAAATATGTTGCAAGGCTGTGATAAAGATTCTAACAGTTCCAGTCCAGAATACTATTGGACAAAGTAACTGTTAAATGTGAACACGATGTCTTTAACTTGTCACTGTTTCTCTTTTATCTGTTGCTTCATCATTTCTTTTTTCACAAGCACACAAATGAATATTTAGGAAAGCAATGTGTAAATACAATCAGGCACTCTGCATGACCACAAAATAATAACTGGCTCTGTGTCCATGTACTTTTTGCATGCAGTCATACATTTATGACCACAAATGTATGATTTTGCATGTGTTTTTAAATATACGTGTGTCTGTGTATGAAAAAGAAACTATGAATTAACAGATCATAATAATAAAAACAGACAGTGATGAGTGGAAGCTAACAGTTACGATTAGCACAGACAACAAATGGCTTGCCTTTACTTCGTGAGACATACAGAGTTGTAGGAAAAGGTAAATGGCAAACTTTATGGAAAAGTGCATTGTTTTGTAGTTTTGCCTTTTGTAAATGCATTTTACGCAATGCAACAGTATCACGTTGTTGCCTTGATCTAAAAGTGTAATGTTTCTGATTTTGTATGCAAAGACAACCATTGCTTTACCTGGTTTCTTTCAGTTTCTATCAGCTCTTAAACATAGACATGCAAATCGAAGTGGGTGTACTCCAGTGGGCTTCAAAGGGTTATTACTGTACATTGCCAGTGTTGACTAAGTGTCAAGATAAATGTTCAGCAATTTTATGATTAAGCTTGAAGTTTAAAGGAGATACGGATGCATCCCACTTTTATTTCATCAGACAGAGCATATGTACAGCCTCTTAAATTATTCAGAGGGCTAAACAGTCCATCTGATTGATTTTATCCAACACAGATGTGTTAGCAGTTGGTCTGTTTGGAGACTAGGAATAATGAATGTAAGCCCCTGCTGTTTAAGGTGGGAATGTTTTATGCAGTCGTATAGTCCTGAAATAATGGGATAGACCTATGATTGATAGGAGTAATTAGATAAATGAAAGCTGTTGAGAGATTTTCCAATCGAAGGATTATCATTTTCAATGCAGTCTTCTTCTCCATTTTTTTCTTGAAAGGGGCCATGGTCATGGTCATGTTTTTTTTTAATAGATCTTTAGATTGCCGATTCTGCATCAATTCTGAGATTTCCAAAATGCATTTCTTTTCTTTTTGGATTGATTCTGAGCATAGCTTTTTAACAGTTTTAAACAGTTTGCTAATTCTCAAGATTCTCAATTCTCAACATTTGGCTTAGTCATTTAAGTTGGCTTAAATATGTCACAAGCTTAATGTAAACATGGCTCATTATGAATGTTCTTGTAATGTAGCAAACACAGTGCACATTTACGCCACATGACAAAAAATACGTTTGTAGGAAATTTACTGGCGTCACTGTGGCGCTGTGGGTTGCACAATCGCCTCAGCAAGAAGAAAACAGCAAGAAGGTTGCTGGTTTGAGCCACGGCTGCAGGGTCAGTTGGCATTTCTGTGTGGAGTTTGCATGTTCTCCCTGTGTTCGCGTGGGTTTCCTCCGGGTGCTCCGTTTTTCCCCACAGTATAGGTGAATTGGGTAAGCTAAATTGTCTATAGTGTATGTGTGTGAATGAGTGTTTATGGATGTTTCCCAGTGATGGGCATCCGCTGCGTAAAACATATGCTGGATAAGTTGGCGGTTTATTCCACTGTGGCGACCCCTGATGAATAAAGGGACTAAGCTGAAAAGAAAATGAAGGAAGGAAGGAAGGAAGGAAATTTACTTCTGTGAATAGTTAATTCCGCATGGTTTGAAACTAGCATAACAGTTCCACATAGTAAACTACCTTTCGACTCAACTATTAGTTCCAATGGTAACTTGAATGCATCAGTGATGCATGGTGAACTTGACCCAACACAGAGCCCTTTTTAGTGGTTTGCAATCACTTTTGAATTTCACCAGTGTGAAAAGTGACATTCCATTACATTAATCTCAAGTTAGGACTAGTTTGAGTTTTTAGCATTAGATTTTTGAACATGATCATGCTGCAATATCAAGTTTTCAATGATGTGTGCATGAGACTCCAATAAGCTCATAGACCTTCTCTTTAATTACTCAAAATACTCTTCATTTTTGGTCGTACAGATAAGCATTAGATATCCTTTAATAATGTGTGTGTGTGTGTGTGTGTGTGTGTGTGTGTGTGTGTTTTATGTGTGTGCAATTACAATAATAGGAAGACTTTGGATCTCTGATAAAGCAAACATATTAGTGCAGAAGGTATAATGCATTTGCCCGTGTAAAATTAACCCCCTGAAAGGAAATGGTACTTTACATGGGTCAAAGAAAATCAATTTTGCTTTTTATTTTTTATGTGTGCTGAAAATGGCAAAAGCACAGTCTCTGTTCATCTGTCCTCTTTAAAAATGAATAAATCTATCCTACAGCCTACTTATCCTGTCTTAATTAATAATGTATATGAAAATGTGCCTCTAAGAAAGCAGCTTTTATCAACATCCATAGGGAGGTCCAGGCCAAACTACGCAAGATGCAAGCCTCATGGCTCAGTCAGAAAGCAGATGAGATCCTGATAAATACGCTAACAGACATGAATGAAATAGTTTCTTTGAGTCCCTGAAAGCCATCTGTGTTTCTCAGCCTTGAGTAATCTTTACTGCTCAACATGGATGGGGCTACACACATCCCTGACCAAGACCTCACCTAAACACAACTGATAGTATTTTCAAATCAATCTAGAAGAGAAAAGTGTCACGTGTTTTACTTGGTTTCTGAAAATGTCCTTCATTTATCTTGAATCTAGTCTGCTCTGTGTCCCAAATCTGACACTGTACACGACACGCTACGGAGCAAATTGACATACAGTATGCCAAGGCACATATTTTAAGGTTCCCAAAAATGTAGCCCTGGGCACATATCCCCGATAAGCCTGTGTTGCATAATTGACCTAAATTGCCCTGTTTAAATTGTGTGCCTGAGTATGCATAACTAGCTACTTCTTCACGTTCCCGCCTTTAAGAAAACGATCCTCCTCTCGCCTCTTTTTGTGGACTGATAGCAAAGCAGCTAACTTTCGTTTCTCTTTGATCCTGGCATTCAGTCTTCTGCGTGTTCGGATATAATTCACAGGTGTCCTTACACAGAATCCCAACTTCAGAAGAGGTAACAGTGAAATGGATTAGTTGAGGGGAATATGCAGGCAAAAATGTGCTTGTGTGTGGAAAATATATTTTAATCAGACTGCTTTACAAGATCAGACAATGCAAAGCTGGACTCATTGCATTTAAAGGATGTAGATGTAACTACTATTTGTCTGAAAGATGCAAGTAATAATATAATGTCATTTTAAAATTATAAAATGTATTATATAATAAAAGTTTGCCGTTATAATGTGAAATACTCCATGTGAGTCTTACAGACACAATTCAGCAGAAGTGCAAAGTGTGCTAACCAGTTGCTTCTCAAGAAGGGGTCTGTATTCCTGACACTGCAGTTTCAGAGAGGGGTAGAGGAGCAGCTGATATTTAGCATTTAAAGGAGACACCACCTTGCTTTGGACTAAAGAGTTTTTGACAGAGTAAAAAGTGTAAAAAGTTTATTACACTGCAATTGAGAAATTTAGCCAAAGTAACTTAAATACTTTTCATGAAGGCCCTAAAAAATCTAATCAGCTTAACTTGTTAACGGCATCTGATGTTTGATTTAGTGTTTTATGAGGAAAATGTGTATATTTTGACGTACAGTAGCCTCTATATAAAAGCATAATTAATGCTTGACCATGAAAGATTGCACTTATTGTTTTATTGTTTGAATGCCAGGCAACCCAGGCTGATGGATGGCCGATGGGCAGCATTGGGACATCAGTAGGGCCAGATCGAATCTGCCGACATTTTTTGCTATTTCTGCTGAGTATTTTGTTAAAAATCTGCGGATCTATGCGGAATGATTTTGGAAGTATCATAACTAAAAACTTAATATATGAAATAAAAGTAATACCTTTTAAACTGTTATTTAATGTTTACAATGCGAATACAATTAAATCCACTTTATTTGGTAAACAAAGCAAGTCTCTCATATAAAATCTCTACTAAAAGACAGAAAATATGACTTTACAAACTGTATTGTAAATAAATCATATAAACATTTTCATATTAGTCAATATTATTACTGAAATTAATTTAAAAACTGAATGAACATAAATTTACACACATTTACAGCAGTAAATATACAGAATCAATGATGGGCTAAAAACCTGCAGAAATCTGCGGAATTCTGCGCATGCAGATTCCGTGTGGGCTTAGAATTGGTCAGTCTAGTTGGTTTGGTGTATCCACACTTCGAGTTAACCTGATTCAGCAGGTAGAAATGGCATCGGCTGAAGGGAGAGCTCTGATTGGTTATTCATCAATGATTCAGAGTGCAAAAACTGAAATGGCATACTCAAGTTAACAATTTAAGTCAAAAATAAACGCAAAGAGGCCAACTACATTTCTCAAATATTTGCAAATTTGATGGATTATTAGATTATCATAAATATTTGCATGAATGAATCCCTCTGTGGTAAGTGACCAGTATTGTGATGATGGGACTAAATACTGCTTTGTCTCTGCACATTTCATCTTCCAGTTTTCCTTTGTGGAATGGACTACAACCCTCTGTGGGTGTAGAAAGACATGTCCTCTCACACAGACACAGAATGCGCACTCTTATTTCCGTCGGCTGCTGTGCGTTTGGTGTGTTCACATGCAGCTTTTTGGCTGTTAACATGGCTGTTAAAATCCAAATGATACCTCTAATTTGACTTTACTTTTAGGCTATATATAGACACAAACACCTATTTTACAAGAAGAGTGTCTTATGCTGCTTATGCTGCAATCAGTGCTCTAGATCATCAAAATCGATTCCTGGAGGGCCACAACACTACATAGTTTCACTTTAATTAAACACACCCGATCCAACTAATCAAAGTGTTCAATACTATTAGAAATTATTAAGCAGATGTGAGTTGGAGCTGGTTAGAGCTAAACTGTGCAGAGCAGTGGCCCTCCAAGAATTGAGCTTGAGATCATTGCTCTTGGTCAGTGTTGCTCAACCATGTTCCTGAAGGACAACACTGCATGTTTTGGATATCTACTTTGTCTGGCACAACCATTTCAGGTCATTCAGTCTCTACTATTAAGCTGATGATCTCAATCAGGTGTGTTTGGTTAGGAGATATACTGTAGCAAATGTGCATAGCTGGTGGTCCTCCAGGAACATGGTTGAGAAACACTGCTATAGAGCTTGCAGTTTCAGACTGCATACTGAATATTTTCTACCATAGACTCAAGAGTGCGATCACAATGGTATGGACTGCTATGGGACGGCCAAATGTACAATTATATTGCTTACTATTATAATTATTATTAATATTATTAATAATAATAATTATTATTATTATTATTATTAATATTATTTAAGATCAGAACAAACTCTCACTCTTTAAAAGGCTGACCCACATATCTTGCTTTGACATCCTTTAGGTGGGATCAGGTGTCAATTAACCCTGGTAATTTGCACCCTGATATGCTTTACACCAGATGTCTACAACCTTGCTCCTGGGAACGCACTATCCTGCAGGTTTTAGCTCCAACCTTAATAAAACCCACCTGAAGCAGCTAATCAAGCTGTTGAGGATCATTTGAAAAAATAGGCAGGTGTGATGAAACAGGTTGGAAATGCTTTTCACTGGTCAGTGGGTCCCGATTAGCAGAGTCGTAGACCTCTGCTCTACACAATAATAATTGCAATTTGGTGTGTCAGTCTATCCAAGGTAAACTTATGAGCTGTTTATACAGGCCACAATTCTGCTGTGATGTGATATAATTGTTAAGTTGTGGGTGTGTAGACACATGTGTATGTCTTTTTGAATTATATCTAATAATCTGCTTGTCAAGTTTGAGGGCAAGTCACCTTCTCCAGGTACAAAAAAAGTCAGATACACCCCTCACCCCCACCCCAAAAATAAACAAAAAACAAACATCCAGAGCTAAAATATGCCTGTGAAGCCTAACCTTTATCTCCATAGCAAAATCAGATGGTCAGACAGTGATTCATCTTTCTGAATTATAAAATACTGCTGTCCAGTAAACCTTGACCCTTAGAACTTTAGTGTACACTCTGAGTTTTTAAAAGTTTAGCTGACATACTCAGATATACTTAAAGCGTTATCAAAGAACAAATTTGTGTGACAATGTTGTTGTTTTTTTTTTTTAATATGCTGACGTTTAATTTCAGATGCTGACATAGTACACACACTTTGCATGGAGTAGAGGTTTTGACCCAGAAACTGTATTTGCTGTCACAAGAAGCAGACTAAAGCACTCTTTTGTCTCATGTCAGGTGGATCACAGAGGAGTGGGAACATTGTACTAAAACATGCGGAAGCTTGGGATACCAAATCCGTACTGTGCGCTGTGTCCAGTTCCTTCATGAGGGCACAAACCGCTCCATTCACAGCAAGTATTGCAATGGGGAAAAGCCTGAGATTAGGAGGCCATGCAACAGAGTAGCCTGCCCAGCCCAGTGGAGAACCGGAGCCTGGTCAGAGGTATGCTTTTCTCAGTTCTCAATAAATGCACAGCATTAGTTCTCACAGTTCCGAGTGTAGTTATCAATTATATCTCACAAAGCTCAGCAGAAAGAATTACTCTGCAAGCTGTTTTTAGTGTAATTGGGTTTGAAATCAATGTGAAACCGGTCTCATTTGTAGAATGCATTTACCACATCTGTAGATTTATTTATTTATTTTTCCTGAGAGTCAAGAACTGCCTGGAAAAAGAAACAGATTAGGACTTGTCACTTTAGTTAGTGCTTTTTGCTTTGAAATTAGAGTCATTCTCCCACACTGACCATGTCCAAGCAAAGTCTTTGCTTTTAATGATTTGAAAAGTCCTGCAGAGAGAATGTTTGATGACAGTGACCTCATTAACCAGCTATGTCAGAATCTGAAACTAAAATCAAACATTTTTTAGTTTGCCTTGAAATTATAAGGTTCTATCTGTGTTCTAAATGATTTTGAGATATTGAGGTTTTTGCTCTCCATATAGCAAACAATATATGTGTTGCATTTTTTTCATACATTAACATGACAGAGACCCTAATGTACTATAAATGTAAATTATCAAGATTCTCTTAAATTAGCAAATTGGAGTAAAAAAAAAGCGGCAAATGCAGAGAATCTTGTTCTGAAGTCATTTTCTGCTTGGAATTGTAAGGGTCTTTCTGGCAGATCATTAATTGAAGCATTACTTTTCAAGAATTACAATCAGTCTGCTTATTAATTTAATTAAATAATATATAATTAGTGTTGTAACAATATGTTGATGTTTGAGAGTTACATTTTTTTGCTTTCTATAACATTTATTTAATGTTTTAAGGTGAATATTTGTTCTTAGTCAAATTAAAATTACAAGGCTGTGCTAAATATTTTCTCCAGTGCAGCTGTTTATTTTATGTTATGAATATTGTAATATTTATTGATTTATGCGCTTTATAAGAATTATTGAATTGTATTTATTGAATTATCTTCCTCGTGAATTAAATTAAGTATTTGCCCTTCATGGCTCAATATCAAATTTAAAGACTGAAAACAGACAATGAGCAAATGAGTTTAACAGACACCGAAAAATGTTTCACTGACTATATATACACAAATAAAAATATTTCACATTTAATACATTTACAGTTTTAATGACAGTTTCTTTTTCAACAATGTAAAATGTAACATTTCATCTCAATGTCAGAAAAACTCTTCTAGGTCACTACATTTACACACATCTTTTCAGTTTCAGGTTTTCTTCTCAATTTTGTGTGGTGCGGCATTATTTGGTGGACTGATTTTGTGTTTCTTTCTGGTCTTTCCCACTTTCAACAGAGCAGTCTGGTGAAATGACAAAGAAAGCTGATTCTGATAGGTCCTTGTGCGTGCATTCGAAATGCTGACTGGCTCACAGAAAGAATTTTATAGAGCCAATCTAGAGTTTTACTGTAGATAAAACTTTTTTTATTTTATTTTTAAATAAAAAGTCTTAAAATGTAAACAACTTATTAAAAAAAACTGAATGTAAATAAGTTGTCAATTAATAAGAATGTCAATAACTCAATTTTGACAAAAATGACAGATAGAGCCTTATAATTCTAAGGTGACGAGATGTCTAAATAAAAAAAACTTTATATTTAATAGTGACCTGTAAATACTAGGTACTTTTGTCTATCTATCTATCTATCTGTCTGTCTGTCTGTCTGTCTGTCTGTCTGTCTGTCTGTCTGTCTGCCTGCCTGCCTGCCTGCCTGCCTGCCTGCCTGCCTGCCTATCTATCTATCTATCTATCTATCTATCTATCTATCTATCTATCTATCTATCTATCTATCTATCTATCTATCTATCTATCTATCTATCTATCTATCTATATATATATATA
>CAIGQQ010038283.1:1821295-1832505 GCA_903798035.1 Danio albolineatus
TTTTTTCAAGCAGATGACTGCATTGGATTTTTTTGATATTTATTTGTGTTCTTCCTTTTATTTATGAAATTTACCTTACAACAATATACAAACATGCCAAAAATATATATGTCTTGCTGCCCTTTTAAGATATATATATATTTTATTTTATTTTTTTTAATCTAAAATTAAAACTTACACTTTGCTTTGTGCAATAAAAAAAAAAAACTGGTAATAGTAGTCTTTTGTGGATATTTGGGCATTCACACTACAAAAGCAATCTTGTCAAATGTTTTATGGTCTGCTTCTGGAAGTGGTTGCACATGGCCAATCTCTAAACAATTTAGAGTCCATTTACACCTGTTTTCTCCTTGTTATTGGATTGACAAAAAATGAATTTCAATACCAGCTGTAAATGTGCCTTTTGAAACCATGTGTTTTTAAAACCATGTGAGCTTTTCTGTTTGTTTCTTTCCATTCAGTGTTCAGTGTCCTGTGGAGAAGGTGTGTCACGACGCCTGGTCACATGTCGCATTGGAGATCAATGTACTGGTGAGAAGCCTGAGTCGCAAAAGCCTTGCAGACCAAGACCCTGCCACGGTAAGACCCAGAGAAGGCAAATGGTATTAATAGGAAATACAACACCACAGGGACAACAATCCACACTCATCAAGCAATTTTATGGGGTCTTGAACGGTTAAAGTGTTGATGTTGTTTATCCAAAACAAAAGCAAGTCTATTGCGAGAGAATGGAAAATATTGCACAATGCACAAATTCATCTGCATTGATTACATTATTCATGGTACTCTTAACCTCTGTTAATTTCCCAGAATGCTTTTGTGGTCCGTGAACTCCTCAACTGCTCTCTGGAGAAGCGTGTTCACCTCGTCTATTTAGACGAGCAATAAGTATGAGAAAGTTATTAATTAGGTCACGTAATGCAGACAAGCTTGAACTGAACATGAGGTTCTGGCAAACGTTTGTTATTCGTAGTGCTCTCGTTTTCAGCAATTCTTTCTAAACACGATCCTTTGCTTTTTTTAAAACAAACCCCATAAGCTAGAAATTGAACGTTTGAATGTGTTTTGCACAGCATTTTCTTTTCCTAGTGATTCGCAGTGCCCACAGCACAGGAAAAACACTGTTTCTTAACAAACATAAATACCCAACTTTGTTCAGAGAACTCACTTGCCGCTCTGGAGGATTTTTTTCTGCAGTCTTTCATGAGTAATGCTCAGCTGGTCAGTATTATTTGTTAGAACACACTGTGCCTTGAGTCAAGTGATAAGAGTGAGAAATTTGGAATGAATCTCAGCAGACGTCACTGTGAACACTGCTTCCTTTATGCCTCTGCTTGCATGATGCTTCCACTAATTTCTGTTTAATAGCTTTCGCTGCACTTGGATGACATCCATCACAGCGGAAGGTTAACAAAACACACACCCTTTACAAAAGGCAATCTTGCTGCACACTGCTTAACTTTTCAGCTGTGTATAAAGCAAGGATCCTGAGGGAGCTAGGGGCATTTTGTTTCCTTTCATATGTAAAACACTAAGCAGTTGGTGGTTCACATGGTGACAAATAGTCTGTAATCCAACATCAAGGACCATAATGACTCTTTCATGACTTCTATTAATTGAAAGTCGTTGTGACCTTTTTATTGAGGGCTGCTGTATTTTCTAGTGGGCTTTTGCCTTTTGTGCGGAGATGGTATGAACAAATGGGTAAGGTTGAGTGGATCAGGAAATAACGTAAATCCAAGTCACCCACACAAAAGTGTCACGATTAAATGCATTGACAGACCATGTTAATGTGAGACCTTTGAGTCTAACTTGAGCTTCACACGCACATCCTTTAGAAAAACTGCAGAGATTGCTTACCCAAAGAGTGACAATTTATTCAACCCTCATGTCGCCTCCAACCAGAATGGCGTTCTCGTGTTGTGGAACAAAGATTGAGATGTCTTGAATAAAAATTGCAGTAAACTTTTACCACCTCCCCCCACTCCCTCATGCATTATCCAGTTTGCCCTAAACATGAGTCATGCTTTATTATATAAGAACTGTAATGCTACTTGTGTTGTTTAACTTGTTAGATATGTGTTTCCCTTGCATGTTACTTGCATTTCACATGTATTTGCTCATCAATAAATGTTCAAAATTCATGAAAATATATTTCAGTTTAGTAGTCAGGGGTAGGATGAAAAATGTACTAAAATGTTTTTGTTGTTGGGTTAATGCGCCATCTTTAACGTGACTTTAAAGAGCATTTGTTTTTGTTTGTTTGTTTTTATATAGTAATTTTACAATGAGAATGTGGCTTTATCCCTTTTTGCCCACAATGTGCCCATCATACAATCATGCATTAAAAACAATGTGTTTTTTTTCAGCCCAGTGCAGGTATCATGCCCTATGCTACGCTGTTTAAATTTGCATACATTTTTGCACATGGGTGTGTTAAGGTGCTATTTTGAGGTAACTGTAATAGATCATGCCATTGACCAAATAAAAAAAAGTCAATGGTGCATTTTTAAAATTATTTTTTAAGAGCGCATTAGTGATAGGTGTGTCCAAAACATTCTTACAAGTTGCATATTACACACAGGGATGTGCAGCATTAAGTATTAAATGTAAAGATTATTATTGACCTTATTCTGCGATGCAGAAGTGTGCTCATTTTTGCAATTGTTTTTAAACTTCCGATTCAGTCGCCTACGGGAGAAATGGCTAGGAATAATAAACGGCAGAAAAAGGTCAAACTACTCGCTCTACAAACAAGAGTTTAAATTACTATACAGAAAAAGCAGAATAATATAATAAGAAACCATCAGTTTGCAACATCAAGCAGCAAAACGAGCTGTTTTTAATGTCTAAAAATGAATGGAAGTGAATGAGACCGTAAGTCTCGAGACAAAAAGACTTAAATGGCTGCGCCCACTCGCACACGGAGAATGAGGTCAATAGTCTACCTTCCTTGCATGCCTTCTTCACCTCAGTGGGCTTTGGTGGAATCTCTTTTATGTTTGCATCACTTATTTTGATGTGCCCTTTAACACATTTTGTTTAAGTTGCATTGCAACTACATACCAACTAATTCACATTAGAGTATTAGTAGACTATAAGGTTAGGGTTAGTGTAAGTTGACGCACATGCTAAATTTCTTATAGTCAGTTGGTGAATTGTCTGTTGGTAAGCAGCTATTATTAAGCAGATATTAAGCAGGCAGTGTACTTGTAATGTAATGTTAAATAGTGTGCATGTGCATGCAATGTAATTTATAGTCACCACAATGTGCAAAAGGCACCATCAGAATAAATTATACCTTTGAGCTTGACAGCCTCACCATTCACTTGTTAAATTGAGATGCAACTAAAACATTTTCCTGATCTCCTTTTTTTTTAATCATAATAGTTCACGGGCACTATTCATTCATTGCATAGTTTGTTTTAAAACACTACAGTCTCCAGGCTCACTATGTTCCAGACACCAGTGCTTTAGTAGAAAAGTACAATTACTGTCTGGCCAGCAGTATTTCCAGGGATAATGGTAAGAATAATGATTTTGACAGCGCACAGAGGTCTTTATTAGCACTGTTTGCTATTTGCTTTTGGGATCTGAAGGAGAATTTCTCATCAGATTTAATAAAAAAGATCCACCAAGGTACCTCCTTGAAAACTGTGGTTGAAAATATCAATTAAGTCATTCTATTACATTGTAAAAAGGCCATCTGTGTTGCTGCATCCTAAGTCATGATATACAGATTAATAGCATTTAGTATATACAGTAGTATAATTAGCATATAGTATATAGCAGGGGTGCTCAACCCTGTTCCTGGAGATCTACCTTCCTGCAGATTTCAGTTGCAACCCATATCAAACACACCTGTCTGTAATCATCAAGTGCTGTTCAGGTCCTAATTAATTGGTTCAGGTGTGTTTGATCAGGGTTGGAGCTGAACTCTGTTGGAAAGTAGATCTCCAGGAACAGAGTTGAGCACCCCTGGTATATAGAATATATACAAATTAATAGTATTCTATGAGAAAATGCTTAAAACAGCACCAAATAAAAGCCTTCTGCTTCTCTGACAGATGAGCCGTGCGGAGGAGACAAGTCCATATTCTGTCAGATGGAGGTTCTGGCACGTTATTGCTCGATTCCAGGCTACAACAAGCTCTGCTGTGAATCGTGCAGTAGGAGAAGTGGCACTTTTGCTCCTCTTCTACACGAAGCTGCAGAGACAGAGGAGGAACTTCGCTTCGGTTCAGCCTCCCAACTTCTGGAGACGCTCTCAGCCTCTGCTAATGGATCTCTGAAAGTCCCGCAGCAGCACCAGCGGGGATCCTCGTCACAAGGCCAATTTGCCAAGCAGGCCGCCACTCCCCCGCCTCGCAAACACAATGCAGAGAACAGCAAGACTCAAAAGCGCCTCAAACCTGGCGCTAGAAATCTTCCTGCATTGTCAATCCATAGCTCATGGAGCGAGGACGACGTTAAAGATGCGCCGCTGCAGCTGGAAAGTTTCCAAGAGAGTCAGTGGCCAACAACATCTTCTGAGGTGGAGAGATGAAGGAAAGTTTGTCTCTCCCTCTCTGGACTCTCTCTCTCTCTCTTTTATTTGTCTGTTGTAGATATAGACCTTTAACATTCATCTTTCCCCTCAGATCATCCTCAAGATATTTAAAAGCAGGAGAGAGTAAAGTGCTGGTTCACTTTGAAATGTTGTCGTTTTCCCCCAGTAGCAGCAGTTGTCTTTCAAACACACTTGTCAGTCACACACAGTTGTGATGGGGAATGTGCCAAAGGAGTTTTCTCCACGATCCTCTAAGCAGTCTGGTCTATGGGGGTTTGGTGTTGTGGACAAGCTCTGGTTGGATCAACTTCTTGATCGTAAAGGTTTCGTTTTTACCAACTCCAAACATGCTTGACCAATTGATATTTATGAACGTTCCTGTAAATACTGTATATGAAAAAAGTCAGTATTATTATTATTTTTATTTTTCAAAAATACAAGCTGAGGATTTTTTTTTTAAATAAGCGATTCAGGAGCATTATTGGTGCTTTTTTAATATTAACAAGCAATTTAAGAAAATTATAAGAAATGAAGCCCTAAAAACAGTGTAATCCCAGGTAAATTAAAAGCATTACGTGAAAGAGCATTACAATAGCCTTAAAATCTTTACTTTTATTTTTGAAAACATTTAATAAAAACAGCTTCTCTGCAAGCCATAAGTCAAATCTCAATCCTCATGGGCTGTGATTTATTTGATTTATGTACAGTCTTCTTCCAGAAGAATGTATTTCCCCCAACTTGTTTCACCATGATGTTAAGGCCTTTCTTAGATGCTCGCCATTTTGGTTCTATGAATTCGTCTTTGGAGAGGATGAGTCAGGAGTTCAGTCATGATATAGATAGCCCATCACATATACAGCTAAGGAAAGACAATTAAGAATCTACTTGAAAACATTCTAAGGATTTGCGTAAATGGTATTTGTTTGAGAGAAGGTGGTAGCACAATGGCTCAGTGGTTAGCACTGTCGCCTCACAGCAAGAAGGTCGCTGGTTCGAGTCTCAGCTGGGCCAGTTGACATTTCTGTGTGAAGTTTGAGTGGAATTCCTCCTGGTCCAAAAACATGTGCTATAGGTGAATTGGGTAAACGGAATTAGCCTTGGTATATGAGTGCCTGTGTGAATATGAGAGTGTATGGGTGTTTCCTAGTACTGGGTTGCAGCTGGAATAGTATCCGCTGTGTAAAATAGATGCTAGAATAGTTGGGAGTTCATTCCGCTGTGGCTATTCCTGATAAATAAGGGACTAAGCTTAAGGAAAATGAATGAATGTTTGAGGAAAAAACAAACATAGTTTTTGTTTTACCCTGTTTTATCATTTCTTCCAAATTTCAAAGGAGAACGTCAACATGGCACCTTCACTGAATTTATTCCAATATAAAAAGATCTAACTGATAGTTTTGTTTAAAATGTGGAAGAAATGTCATCAGTTTTGTTTTGTTTTTTTAGAATAAAACTTAAAATATATTGGGCAGCACGGTGGCACAATGGGGTAGCACCATCGCCTCACAGCAAGAAGGTCGCGGGTTCTCCCCCCGGCTGTGTATAGTTTGCATGTTCTCCCCGTGTTGGTGTGGATTTCCTGCGGGTGCTCCGGTTTCCCCCACAGTCCAAAGACGTGAGGTATTGATGAAGTGAATAAACTAAACTGGCCGTAGTGTATGTGCGTGAATACACGAGAGTATGGCTGTTTCCTGGTGTTGGGTTGCAGCTGGAAGGGCATCCGCTGCGTAAAACATATGCTGTTTAGTCGGTGGTTCATTCCGCTGTGGCGACCTCTGATTAATAAAGGGACTAAGCTGAAAATAAAATAAATGAACGAATAAAGAATGATGTTTTACTCAAACTCCTAACTATAAATAGTAAATCCACAGAAACCAAGCTTTTTTTTTTTTATTCAAGTAGTCTCTTAATAGTTTTTTCCAATAGCTGTATATAGACAAGACTTTGAAAGAGTAAAGCTGGACTTTGTGGAGATCTTATACTGTGAGACACTGCACAAGATATCTCACTTACCTGAGGGAGAGGAAAGCTATTTATTTTTATAATCGAGGGTTATATCTCAACCACAATGCATCTGACTGCAATACCAAGGAAACCAGTTAATCTGTCAGCGGACTTCAGCTGTTCATAAGGTAAACACGCATTCATCTGTGTGCCACTGTTAAGCTATTGTATATACCATTGAGAACTTTTACAGTATTTATTAACATTCAAAGTTCAAGGTCATGTCTTTTCTGTAACATTTTCTATGACTTCAAACCAAAAACACAAGCTCCCATTGAATAATAACAGTAGCTCTCAAGAGTAAACAAAGGTAGACAAACATAGACTTTTCTTGTTGTTTTTACTGGCATTTTAGCTATAATAAAGCACATGCTCAGATTTTGAGATGTAATAATAAGGGAAAGCTGCTTCACAGCTGTTTTAGAATAGAGATATTGAAGAGAACACAACAAAACTGTCATTTACAGTGATTCTAACGGTCCTTTACGCATAAATCCCCCACTCCTACACGAAACTGTTTTACAGTTCATTCGTAGCTTTAACTTTTAATGGACAAAATTTGAAGGGATTTTGAACCTAGAGTAGACAATAGGCATACAGAGACAGTATACTTTTTCTTTGAACATCATTCAGTCAGTTGAAGCTGAGGCGAACGGCGCGTGTGTGTTCATTTTATTGGCATTCACTTTCTGCAATTTGTTTGCTAAAATAGATGGCATGCCTTCAGAGACCCAAAAGAATGCAAGATAGTAGAAATTAAATTGACAATCCCTAAGCCGCAGACAGACACCTATTATAAAAGGATAAAGTGTATTTATCCTCTCATTTTCCTGTCCGTTTAAGTGTTAATTGTTGTTCTGGCTTACAAAGACACTTTGAGTTGCTAAACGCTTGCAGTCATTTCTTTATTTGTTTAGTTTGTACTTTTGTTAGTTGTAATGAAAGTGTACACTACTGAGGCTGTTTGTTGTAATGGGGAGCACATAGCAATAAAGAAAATAATAAACATCATATCGTCCTTTGAGAGCTTTTTTTTACATGTATTACTAATGCTCTTTACAGTAAAACTTTTTAAAATCATATGCTACTAATATTAAAATCATAAAAATATGTGTCTAATGAAACTAACAAGGCATTTCTGTGTGGAGTTTGCATGTTCTGCCCGTGTTGGCGTGGGTTTCCTCCGGGTGCTCCAGTTTCCCCCACAGTCCAAACACATGCGCTATAGGTGAATTGAATAAGCTAAATTGTTCATAGTGTATGTGTGTGAATGCAAGCGTGCATGGATGTTTCTCAGTGCTGGGTTGTGGCTGGAAGGGCATCTGCTGCGTAAAACATATGCTGGATAAGTTGGTGGTTCATTCCACTGTGGCAACCCCCGATAAATAAAGGGGCTAAGCTGACGGAAAATGAATGAATGAAACAAACAACCGCCAATCACGTTTTGTGTTTTAAACATAGATTTGCATGTATTGAGTGAACCCTGAAATCAAATGTATTCTGGGATATGTGTGCTTGAGCATGGAGACCGCCTGTGTTTACTTTGTTTTCCTCATAACGCACAATTAAAATTACTTTGTTTTGTTTGCTTTTTTATTGGATGTTCATACAGACGTCTCTATGGAAGTTGATTATTTCACTAAAGCAAATCATTTATTGCTACATTAAAGAGCCCCTATTATGGGTTTTTGAAAACGAGCTTGCCAGCAGTGTGTAACACAGCTCTAAGTGAAGTGAAATGTCCAGCTGAGGCTTAAATCTGAAAGTGCACAGTGTTTAAAACTATAGATTCATCCATAAAAGAGTCGACTCATAGTTCGCCGTGCTTACGAGTCTTTAGTCGTTTCGGCATGACGTGAACACGAAACATAAGCCCTGCCCATTTGTGCGCGTGCAGCCCCGGGAGATTCAAAACCCCCAACCCCGCCCACAAACAACAGCGGCGAGCAAAGGTTGCCAGGTTGGGCGGTTTTGAATTTGATTGTGCAGGTAAAAACCAGCTACAGTCAGCTACATCTGGCAACACAGAGAAGACATCTGGCAACACTGTGCTCAGCTGGATATTATAGGAAGTGTGCAGATGAACCAGAGATGAAACTGTGAAGAGTCAGAGGTTAAGGTTTATTTCTGCAGAAATGCCTCAGCATTATAGCCCAGCCTTGTGCTGTGTTCCCTCTGAGGAGTACTTCTGAAATCTACACGCTTACAACGGAGGATTCATCGACCGTTTGTTAAAGGAAGGATCAGATAAGACTATTGATGTATGCAGGGGCGGACTGGCCATAGGGAGCACCGGGACATTTCCCGGTGGCCTGACAGTGAATCTGGCCTGCTATCCAACAAGTGAGTAAGTGCGATTAAAACAGCTGCCTCATTGTTTTCTCTAGCTTGTAAATACCACATTTAATTGTGTTTTGTAACTTGTAACCGCTTGTAGTGTATCTGGTTAACTTGTATTCTCATATCGCGTCTAAAAGCACGTTGTAAACGCAACACGTGCCTCTTTGTTTACGGATTAAAATGCGTTTGTGAACTCGTGTTCCTCTGCTCTTTGTCGTTGCTATGGCTACATCAGCTCTCCTACACACGTGCAGCAGTTCTGTTTCACAATGGTTAAGCTTTTGTCACTGTGTGCATTAATACTGAACGTGTGTCGCTGTTTTTACTTATGGTTAAGAATAGAGTGATATGCTGGGAGATCGGGGGTTCGTTTCGGGGGTGAGGTGTCTGAAATATGGGCGACTCCCAGGAAAAACGAGTGTTGGCAGATATGCTCACGCACACACTATGACTACTTCAATATTGATAAGCCGTGGTGGGCATTCTCTCGCGCTGAATGATGTCGACCAATCGCAACAGACTGGGTCATCGGTCCAATCAGCGCAGTTTAGCATTGCGCTAAGGAGGAGTTTGGGAACAAATGAATCGCTGAACGATTCATATAGAAGTCGCTGGGATAATGAGGTAAAAATAAGTGAAGTTTCTCAAACTAATTTCGAGAGGAACACGTGATACTATTGACCGCAGCTGGTCTATCATTAACAATCACCAGCCTGCCAATCACATTAAACCTATCCCACTATAAGTATCCCAGCATACATCACTCATTATCTTCGTTTTCCGAAGAAAGCTCCCGACAAGACAGCTCCAGTTCCTCCACGAGTTTAAAAAACTCTCTCTACAAACTTTTCAACAAAATAACAACAGCAACAGGAATTCATCTGCAGCCATCTTCAACAACAGATAACATGAACCAAACTCTCTACTCCAGCTCTCCACTGAAGCCGGCTAGACACCAAGGCTCCTTTAAGAGGCCTATCCGCTCAACCACAACAAGAACCCAACACAGCATTCAAATCGCCATCTCCAGCCACTCCGAATCGCCACCTACCTTCTCCAGCTTCTTCCTACGCCTCCGCAAGATCATCATCCCTCACTGCAAACAAGATGACAGTATCAGAAATCCGCCAGCCTCGCATAAAAGCAGAATTATCACTATTTCCAGCATAAGTTTTACCTTCTCCACCAATCAGATTCCCACGTTTGGTCACGCGCACGGAGCCGCCGAAGCTACAGCAAACACCCATTGAAGGCGCTCAAGCGCAAATCGTCAATGCGAGCGCAGATGTCCAGAGGCGATATGATCATGGAGCTGCTTATTGCACTGGTAAACAATAATCATTCCTTCATCGCTTGAGCTGCTACTCGAACAATCCATGCTTGCCGATCACATCAACAAGAGTGTAAACTTCCTCTTTTCTTCTTCTGTGTAACAAGCGGGTGTCTAAAGCCTGGCGCCACCGCGTGCGCCATCTAACGTCAAGGAGTGATTTTGCATTCTCTCTTGCTCGACGCCAGAGAAAATTACTTGGGCTCGAATGCAGAAAAACGTCTCAAAAACGCCGACTATAGACGCGAACGAAGGGCGTCTCGGCGTGTACAAGCCTTTACGGTCAAAAACGCTGCTTTCTAATAAACACCCTCTCTCTATGCAGAGAAACCTCAGACGTATAATGCTGTACTGACACCTTGTGGCCAATCGCCAATATACAATTCATGGCTCCTACTGTTAATACAGCTATTTTTACTGAACTTGAAATACTGCAACTACCTCAACATCGTCAACGGACATCTCTCCCCCACTGAACGGACACCGTGGAACCAACAGTCATACTGGACGATGGATACTGACCCTCATAATCAAATCTTCTCAGGAGGCTGTGCAGTCTGCTGTTAACCTGATCACGACAACCTACTGCCCCCTCATAATCCCCTACCACGAAAAGAACTTCAATTCCCAAAATCCATCAGCAACATCCCTGTCTATCTACCTCTTCTATCCCACTCTTTTCTCAACCTTCCCTCCTCCCTGTCTTGCAATCACCCTAACACTGCAATTACTGCAATTTTATATATATATATATATTATATATTTATATAAATATATTTATATAAATTGGGTCACACTATGATGCTAACTTTTCTGAATTTCTCATTTCAGGTTTGTTTAACGGATCCCTCTCCAGCGTCTTCACTCTCCTGTCCTACAACCGCACCTGCCCCAAATTACAATCTGACATCACTGAACCTGTAGCGGTTGAGCAATCAACCAAGAAAGAGATTGATAACAAATTCTAATCTCTCTTCCCCCCCCCCC
>CAIGQQ010038283.1:1836277-1850488 GCA_903798035.1 Danio albolineatus
CAGTTGTCAAACAGTTGTCAAACAGTATCTAAGTGCGAACTCTTGAAATGCATATTATAAGACAATGAAAATTGTGTTTTGACCGTGCGTGCATATTAGCCTGTTGTTGGAGACCCCAAAACCAAAATATAACCCTTTTTAATGTATAATATGGGCTCTTTAACATGCTTGAGCCATCTACCCTGATTCTGCAAGTCATTTTGAATTCCTCATACAGTACATTAGAATCCAAGTGTCTTTATGTTGGTATGCTGTAATTTTAGTGGACCCATTCTGGTAAATTAGCCAAACGTCAGTAAATGTATTACTTTCTGAATAACATTTAAAGATTCCACAGATCACTATATTTTTTCAGGGTTTGAATGCTGTGAAGAATAAAAAGTTGAGATAGCTTAGAATTTTACAGCAACTGGGCTGTAAAGAAATTTTGAGTTTATTAAGATTCAGTGATTAAAGTTATGCCAGATTATTTTTTTAAGTTGACTGAAAAGGCTGGTTTAAGTCAAGTATTCTTTACAGAGAAATTTGGCAACCCCTGAAGCTTAATAAACTCAATGTCTTTGCATCCAGTTGCTTTAAAATTTCAAGTTAACTCACCTTTTTATTTTTAAAATGTAAAAATAATGAAATATAGAAATCAAAATTCAAAGTTTCTGCAATTAAATTTTTTACTTTTACTGAACAAACATGCAGTTAAATCGTTTTTATGTGTAAATTCAGCTCTGAGCTCAAAAATATGTCCACCTAACTTACCATTTTAAACAGTTAACAGTTTGCAAGTTGGATTTTTTTAAGGGTTTATTTGAACCTAAATTACAAATCTGTCATCACTTGTCATTTGCAATTTCACTCTAAATCCATTCAATTTTTCTTTTCTTTGAAAGAAAAATTAGGGGCCACATGGTGGCTTAGTGGTTAGCACTGTCGCCTCACAACAAGAAGTACGCTAGTTTCGAGTCCTGGCTGGGCCAGTTGGCATTTCTGTATGGAGTTTGCATATTCTTCCCAAGCTGGCATGGGTTTCCTCCGGGTGCTCTGTTTCCCCCCACAGTCCAAAGACATGCGCTGTTGGTGAACTGGGTAAACAAAAAATTGGCCATAGTGTATGAATGAATGTGAGAGTGTATAGGTGTTTCCCAGTACCGAATTGCAGCTGGAAAGGCATCCGCTGTGTAAAACATATGCCGTAATAGTTGTCGGTTCATTTCAGTGTGGCGATCCCTGATAAATAAGGGACTAAGCCAAAGGATAATGAATGAATGAATGAAAAATTAAGATTTTTTTAATGGTCACACTTTACAATAAGGTTCATTAGTTAATGTTAATTAATGCATTTACTAACATGAATAAACAATGAGCAATACATTTACTACAGTATTTGTTCATGTTAGTTAACATTAGTTAATGAAAACACAGCTGTTAGTTGTTAGTTCATGTTAACTCACGGTGCATTAACTAATGCTAACAAGCATGGACTTAGATGTTAATAATGCATTAGTAAATGTTCAATTATGATTAATAAATGCTGTACAGTTGTTGTTCATCATTAGTTCATGTTAGTAAATGCAATAACTAATGAACCTCATTGTAAAGTGTTACCTTTTTAATCAATTTAAAATGAGATTTTGTGGTGAACTAATCCTCCTTACATTTCTTTCTTAGAATGTTATTAAAAAGAGCAGATGAGCAAATCTTTTCTTGGTCGCTGCATTGCACATCGGTCTGTCTCCCATCATTCTGGATCACTACTTCTCTCTGTATATTTAAATTCACTGCTGTAGTACTAAAACGTTTCTTCTCTGTGCCTAAAGCATGAAAAAGCGAGCAGGTGATGTGAACTTTCCCATTGTAATTATGACACACTGTAAGCAGGGCTGTAAGAGCGCAGTGTGACTCAACCATTGAACTATCGTAGTTTGCCTTCTCAAACCACACACATGACCCCATTAAAGCCAGACTCTTGAAGCTTCCCGAGAATTGGAGATAAAATCTTGTCAAGGACTTCAATCAGTTCCAATTTTTGGTGCAGATTATCTAGTAATGTAAGGCATTTAAAGATTCCATCTTGCACCTCGCAATCTTCTCAAACTCGAATCGCAGCCTCCCTGATCAGATCAAACATGTTTGATATTCAGGTTCACCCCATTGCTGTCTTCAAATGGTGAAACATTCATTCCCCTTTTAAGTCTTCTATTTGCTAAAATTGGCTGTACTGTACATTGGCAGCCGCCATCTAGCACATTAAAACAAATGCACTTCATGTGACTCTGGAAGAGCATTCGCAAGATTGTACATCAAGGCACAAGAAAGGCCACTGAGAAGGGAAAAAAAAGAGAAAAAAACATCGACATCTGTCAATCTGTCAACTCAAGAAAAAGTCCATTATAAAATGAGAATCCATTGACATATGGCATTAAAACAAACCATATTCCAGTGAAGACTAGTTGACAAACCCGAGAGCACATTACAGCATCACTCACTGAGTGAAGTTAAGAAAATAGATACTGCTTAACAGAGAACATGTGCTGCTGCATTTATTAAGGGCAACTCAACACTCAAGGTGTGATCAAAGGTGGTCCGCCAAAAATGTGTCAGCATCAGTCTTCAGATAACACTTTACATTAAAGGTGCTGTATGTAAGGTTTTGAATCTTCTAAAGCATAAAAATGCCATAATATGAATCAGAAAATGATATTTAAGAAGCATGCCAAGTGAACAAATTGTACTTGTCTATCTGAAAAACAATGCTGAAGTCAGATATTCTGCTTTGAAAATGTGTTATCCGTGCTGGAAAGCTGTTTTTGTTTTGATCATTTTAACCTGCCCAATGCCAGTTTAGCCAATTACATTTCAGCACCCCGGGTTGCCTTGGTGGAAAACAGCGTATTTCATTTATTGATTGAAGGCTCTGAGTGCATGCGTCTGTGACCAAAATGTGACCTCCGGTGGACAGTAGCAGACTCCGAAATGAGACGCAGATCCAGTTCCACATTGTAATTTAATTAGCAAATTATATAAATATTACAAGCGTAAACATTAGGTTACATTGTAACCGCGTGTCCCAACAACACGCTTCGTCACAAGCTACACAGTGATAAGCAATTTGCCTGTTTACACCAGACAAAACAGAAATTTAAATACAGAAGCACAGAATATGCTCTCACTCATGAAATGATAAGGTTTATAATCTAATTAATACATATTAAACCTCTTTAGCATTATTAAATGTACATGCTGAATCACTGATGTGTGTTGGTTTGCATTATCTCACAGTTCTAAAGTTCCATTTCAAACGGTTTATTTTATTTACAACATCTGACATAAACTATCTGCTGATGATTTCAGTAGTATTGCCATAAATGTCATGTAAAATGGCAATCAAACTGACACTGAATAAAGCACATGAGGTTTACCTGAGGTGATCATTGTCATAGTTTTCTGTTGTTCACCTGTGAGAAATAGAAGCCATTTTTTTTCAAAACTGGAAAATAGTCCTTCTATTCTATTGGGTGCCAGTGCTTTATTTAGAACACGGTTTAAATCACTAGCTCCTCTCCTCAATCTGGCAACCCGTGCTTGCGTTTGTTTTGATCCAGGAGTGCAATACCTAGTTCAACCACTGGGTGTCAAACTTACATACTGCACCTTTAAAGTTGTCTTAGTAAAAGTTAATTAATGTATTCACTAGCATGAACAATGCATTTATTACAGTAAGCATTAATCATCACAAAATTAAGTCCAAGGCACTTGAAAAATGCGAAAAAAAATATTAAAAGCCTTTATCGATATGGATATTCCTTAAAACTGCGTCTATGCGTTTACCTTGGACTTATACTTTTGCTGTTTATTCCAATAGTATCTGCATGCAGCCTTGATGATGCAAGCTGACACTGCATATCTCAGTGATGCAACGTCAGACACAATACGCTCAATGGCGCTAGTGAAGTCACTGTGAGGGGTATGGTTTAGGGGTGGAGTAAAGTGAGTGCATTAAAAAGCCTTGGATGCAGCTCGGATTGCACTGCACGAGGTCTGCATCCAGACCCCTCTCATTTATTCTGATGAATCCCTCACCCAAAGAGCACCGAAACATTAATTAAGCTATCCATGAGCAGTTTTTGTTTGATTTTGGACTTTTATACGAGAAAGCTGTCCATTGTTAGTTAACTACATCAGTAGCCTACATGTTGAGATCAAAACATTTTGTATTATTAGTTCATCATTCATTATTAGTTCATGTAGAAAATGCATTAAGTAGTGAAACCTTATTTTAAAGCGTGACTCATCTTCAATATATCGCATTTCACTATGTTTACTTAGTTGATTCAAACATCTTGATTGTGATTGATTGTGACAGCTTTATATCTGAATAATAACCGTTCATCATTACGTGGTGCTTCTTTTTGAGTCTGTTATACACAAGCACACAGTACATCAGTCTATATAAATCATTTGTTAACCTGTCTACTGCAGTAAGACATTATTAACCTTGCTACCTGGAAATACAGCTGAGCTCAGATAGGACAAAATTGGCGAGGCGAGATTTGTCTCGACCGAAATGAAAAACTAACAGCGCCATGTTTTATCTTTAGCCCTGTATCCAATATCCTGCTGAGCTCTGAGAACACATACTGATGTTTTATCTGCCGAAGAACTGACAAATAACGGTTACATGATATCTTGCTGGAACTGCTTTAGCCAATAGTCAACAAGCGTACTTTTCATTGATTTCTCCATTATTAAATCACAATGTCCTGCACAAAGGCTGCTGATTTGAAACAATCACGATCAGTGAAATTACTGTCTATAAGCATCTCTTGTATTGGGCTGATTTCTGCAAAGCCCTGGTCTCGGGGAACATTTGTGTTATCTCTGTAATAATGGTATGAGCACAAATGCTTAGTGAAAGCGGCTAAAATTGTACAAAAGTTGAAGCTGACAAACAGCGCGCTGGGTTTCTCTGAAACCGCAGCTATTCTCATTGTGTCTGTATGATACTTCAGTGATTTAAAAGCTAATTATCTTTAGAGTTTATCTGGTATATTGCGTGGGTATATTTATTGGTCACACTATATTTTGATGGTCTGTTTGTTGAATTTAAGTTACACTGCAACTAATTCTCATTAGATTATAAGTAGACTGTTAGGTTGGGATTAGAGGTAGGGTTAATGTAAGTCGACATGTACTTGCAAAGTTTCTTATAGTCAGTTAAATGTCTGTTGAATGTCAGTATCAACAGATATTAAGTAGACAGTCTAATAATACTCAAATGGACCAACGGAATAAAGTGTTACCGATTTATTTTGTTTCTAACCAAACTTCATCTCATGTTCTCCAGAATGAGGATCCTTATATAATTAAATGGTAAACATTGGTACTTTTTTTTTCAGAATTATTTTGTCATCTTGTTTTACAAGCTGTATGACTGATTCAGGTCGACAAACGGCACACTGTGCTTAGCATTTTTCCCCTCGTAAGAGATGAATAGAAAATGCAAAATATGCTAATTGCGTCACACAGGAAATAAAGAAAAAAGCAGGATGTAGGAGAACTTTTTTTTTAAATGCACCACAACAATAAAAAAGTCCCTTGTTTGAAAAAACAAAATAAAATAAAAGCATTCAGTTAGTATAATTATTTAAATACATATACATATTACATATAATTTTTTTTTACATATTTCTCAGAAAGATATTTAAAATTGCACTTATACTGGAAAGTATGTTTGGCATATGTTCATTGACATTCTTGAAGTTTACTTATGTATTCTAACTTTACTTGGCTTGTAGTTGTTTTTACTCTTTTAATTGAGTGGCCTATTATTCAAACTCAAAATACATCAATAATCGTTTTGTCTCAATATGCACACCATAATGTGTTTCTCTGATTTGTTATGTCTACCCTAGTAAAAAAATACCTAAATACAAAAACACATTTTTAATGATTACTACATCATTAGAAAATACTTGCTACCTAAGAGCACACTTAAGAATGCTTGTCAGCTCAGTCAGCTCTAGCACACTGTAAAAAATAAACCCGTAAAGTTTACGGTAAAAAATGGCAGCTGTGGTTGCCAGTATTTCATCGTTAAAATATGGTTCAAACCGTAAAAGTACTTTCTCGTTTTTACAGTAAACTTGTAACTCGGGGAATGACACTGACAACAGGTGCGGATTCAAATGCAGGTTTAATAGCGAGGTCAGGAAAGCAATGGTCAACAGGTGCAAACAGATGTAAACAGACAGTCCAGAATCGTAGTCAGTGGGCAGGCAGATGGTCAGAGGCAGGCAGCAGTGAAACTAACGTTTCGACACAGTGTCAAGATCCCGAAGCCCAAGTTTATTGAAACACTGCACCGAAGCATGATCCGAAACACTCGGGTCACGTGACTAAAGTGTTTTGAAACCCCTGGTTACGTGACTAAAGTGTTTAGAAACCCCTGGTCACGTGACTAAAGTGTTTAGAAACCCCTGGTCACGTGACTAAAGTGTTTAGAAACCCCTGGTCACGTGACTAAAGTGTTTAGAAACCCCTGGTCACGTGACTAAAGCGATTCAAAGTGTTGATCCTTTCAGAAGCGCTTCGAGACTTGGCGAATCGGCATTTGACTGACAGGGTAGGCAAGGGCTTCTGTCTCATATAGCCTAGTGGACCATGCGCGTGCACCTTGTTCTGTGTTGCAAATAGCTTTTGGGTTCAAATCCCAACTTGCACAAATACTCCGAAATCATGATTTTATGTATTTTAATAATGTTACTGTTTTAGTGTTGTCTAGACAGGACACGCCATTAATATAGTATCATTTTTGTAACACTGTATAACAATATTTAATATTTTTACAGTACTGTGATGGTTGGGTCTAGGGTTTGGGTAGACATTAATAAAATACAATAAAAGGGAAATTTAATGAATAATATAAATAATGTTTGTTAGCTTCCGGCCACAACCGTGGCTGATCTAGCAACAACCCTGTTTTATGCCCAAAACAAGACACTTATTCACAAAGTGTTCTTCCGGATGTCAGAAGAGAGCATGACCCAACATTCATTCATTCAACACAGCGGTCAACACAGCGGAATGAACCGCCAACTTATCCAGCATTTGTTTTACACAGTGGATGCCCTTCCAGCCACAACCCATCTCTGGGAAACATCCATACATAGCTGTGCAAGTCTGGATTTGAACCCACTATGCCTGCATGCTAGTCAAGAACTCTCACCATTCCACTAAATCACCTGAAGCCTAACCTGTTCAACGTAGTGTTTAATACCTCAATTTGTTTGCTGAAGCTGTTCCAGTGCAATACATTCACAATGACCACTAGGTGGCACTATAGAGACGGGTTTCGAAACGTTTCGAAGTTTCAACACATTTGCTTCGACTGTTTCAGTGTTTCACGAAGCCTCACTTTGCCCACCACTAGGCAGCAGACAGGAATATATAAATACACAAGGCAGGGATCTCAAAAGCACAGAAAAGCCAGACAAAGGACACCACGTTGTGGTGTCACTAAAACAGTAGACAAGACTCTGCCACATTGAGTGTGTTTGTGCTTATGTAGTGCAGTAATCAGTCCAAAAGCAGATTCAGCTGTGAGAGTCTAATCAAAGGTGACTTGAAGCAGGTGAGTGTGTGTGTTGCATGATTGAATATGTAGTCCATAACATGGCGGATTTATAGTTCTTGTGAATGTGTGTGTTTACCAGCGATCTCTGGAAGTTAGATCACTGGTGATCGTGACAAAACTACAATATTTCATTAGTTTATCGATGTAATATGTCTGTATTTTGAATTACCAACATCTACACATCACATTTTACACAGATAAACATGTTAACATGATGAGAAAGTTACATATTGAACCAATGCTCATCACAAACAACTTTTCCCACAAGCCGAAAAGTGAATTAATGTTGAGAAGGTGTTCAGTGTCGTTCACACAGCTACTAAACATCAGTATGGTAACACGCATAAAGTTAAAATCATAAAATAAATAGTATGTAACGGATGGGGAAACAACTAAAAAGATCCATTGTAATGTCAACAAAAAGCAGAAAAAGTGATGGGCCATGCAGGGAATTCTGGGAAAGTCAATTTTCGGTTATTCGCCGTATATATTAAGGAAACATATAGTTAACCAGGATTCCCAGAGATGGGTTGCGACTGGAAGGGCATCCGCTGCATAAAACAAACGCTGGATAAGTTGGTGGTTCATTCCGTTGTGGGGACCCCGGATTAATAAAGGGACTAAGCCGAAAGGAAAATGAATGAATGAATGAATAGTTAACCAGGTTATGGATTTTTAGTGCAGCATTTTTACAGTTTTTTTACCGCTGAAATCACGGCCATTTTTTACAGTGTTGCATTGAAAGTACGAATCATGTACAGACTATTGCAATGATACGACCGTAGTTTATTTATATTTTCAGGTGGTTGCCGGCTCCATCAGCCTTCTACATGTTATTTTGCAACAAGAACACAAAGTGTGCAGTTTAACGCTAAGCTGGTCGGAGAGGTAGCCCAGGCCCACATTGTTTAGTTCAATAGTGTTATGCTGGTCTGCAAAGTGGCCAAGGCTCACACATATTCTATAGTTCATTAGTGTTAAGAACTGTACTCTTCCAGAGTGAGTAAAAGGGCTCGCAAAATCACCCTGGACGCCTCGCACCCAGCACACATCCTGTTTGAACTGTTACCGTCTGGCCAGCGCTACAAAGCACCGAGCACGAAAACAGACAGACACAGGAAAAGTTTCTTTCCTCAGGCCATCTACCTCATGAACAGTTAATATTTCTCCTATTGTGCAATAAACGTGCAATACTTTCTCACACGCACTTGTACACAGCACCTCATAACAATATACAATGCAATACTTCTCCTTACGCATCTGTACACAGCACCTTATAACAATATACAATGCAATACTTCTTACGCATCTGTACACAGCACCTTATAACAATATGCAATGCAATACTTCTTACGCATCTGGACACAGCACCTTATAACCTGTATATTTATAACAAGTCTGTACATACATTTCAACATCCAGATCTTGTTGGACTGACTGCATCTCTGTTTAATGTCTATTGTCTTCTTTTTTTATATTTATTCTGTGTTGTCACTTGTCACTTTATGTACACTGGAAGCTTCTGTAGCCAGAGCAAATTCCTTGTGTGTGAAGCACACTTGGCAATAAAACTGATTCTGATTCTGATTAAGCCAGTCATCAAGGTAGCCCAGGCATACATAATTCAGTTCACTAGCGTTAAACTGGCTAACAAAGAAGTCCAGGTGCACATTGATAGAAAACATGCAGCCTGTAGCCCATGGTGGTGAAAAAAAAAAAATACACGTCTTGGCAATAGATCTGCTGGTTTTGGCAGGTGTTTATTGTTCATTTGTCCATTTCATTCAACTTGTTTAGATAAATGTATGTTGCTAATGCAGATGTTTGTTTACAGATAATTACGTTTCATTGGCTTTTTTCTTTGTATTCATTATCTTCTGCCTTGTTTAGGGGGGTTAAACATATATTATTTTTGCAGCAGAAGTGTGATATTTTCTCAGACAGCATGTCTGTAACATACTGGAAGTAATATTTTGGTACTAACTCTACCATAATAATCAAAGCAGCAGCAGTTTAGCAGATCTATGCCACCAAGACTTGGCCATAGCCACATACTGTACGTACTTATTACCGTACAAAACCTCACTGAGAGTTGTCATTCATTCATTTTCCTTAGGCTTAGTGCCTTATTTGTCAGAGGTGCCCACAGCGGAATGAACCGCCAACTCTTCTAGCATAAGTTTTACGCAGCGGATACCCTTCCAGCCACAACCCAGTACTGGGAAACACCCATACACTCTCTCATTCTCACACACTCATACACTACGGCCAATTTTAGTTCATGCAATTTAGTTTATTCAATTCACCTATACCACATGTCTTTGGACTGTGAAGGAAATCGGAGCATCCGGAGGAAACCCACACAAACACAGGGAGAAAATGCAAAATCCACACAGAAACGCCAACTCGAACCAGCGATCTTCTTGCTATGAGGCGACAGTGCTAACCACTGAGTCATCGTGCAGCCCCTGAGAGACATTTGTTTAAAAGTTATTTATGTACTCTAAACAGCGTTGGGGAGTAGCTTTGATAAATTGTAGCTTTTGTACAGCAACTTTTGATAAAATGTAGCTTTTCTAGTAGCTACTTTATTCCAGTCATTAGCAGAGTAGCTTGACAACAGTGCATTTTACTTTTTGAACCTGCACTGGTCTGAGGCCACATACGATCAGATATTTTCAATAGAGTAAATCACACATCTCATGGTTTAACATTTATTTCCCTATTCATGTATTACTGTTTGGTATATAATATTCGTTCATTCATTTTCTTGTCGGCTTAGTCCCTCTAATAATCTAGGGTCGCCACGGCGGAATGAACGTCCAGCCTATCCAGCATATGTTTTACGCAGCGGATGTCCTTTCAGCTGCAACCCATCACTGGGAAACATCCATACATACTCATTCACACACATACACTACGGACAATTTAGCTTACCCAATTCACCTACTGTATACCACATGTCTTTGGACTTGTGGGGGAAACCGGAGCACCCGGAGGAAACCAACTGACCCAGCCGAGGCTCTACCAACGACCTTCTTGCTGTGAGGCGATGGTGCTACACCAGTAAATAATATGTACAATATTATTTGTCAAGTAACAGTTGTATTTGAATTCATAAAGTATTCTGCCAGTTGACATTTAACTTGAAGAACCTTGTACAAAGGCTTCAATAAACTTTGCTACCAAAATTAAGCCATGTGTCCCTTTTTATTATCTTTTATGAGAAAGTTAATTACTATTATTTATTTATTTTTTTGCAGTTTTGTACTTTAACTCTTAACACTCTGAGCGATTTGAAAACTACTGTACGTAGAAGAACTAAGCTATGTTTGCATTGAAGAACTAAGCATAATTGCATTGTACTACTAAATGTTTAACTTAAACATTTGTACTAGGGCTGTAACTATACACCAAACCCGTGATTCGGTTCGTATCACGATTTGTGACCCACGATTCGATTCGTATCACGATTTTTTTTCGTGAGGGGTGGGAAACTTTTTTTTTTTAAACAATATTTTTTATCAAATAACATTTGAAAAATCTTTATAAACTGAACACCAAAGAACAAGATTAACCATGCAAATTATTAACTATATAAATAGCCAAATATAAAATAAATAAATAGCCAAAGCTATAACACTTCTGTTTTTTTGTAACAAAATACTGTTGAAAAACAAACAGAACTAAACTCCATTGTGGAGATGATTCGAGCATGTTGAAAATTATTTTTCAATCAAGTTCTCCTACATTTAAGAGATGTAAACTTTGCCTGACAAAGCATGTGGAGGAAACACAACTCATTTATACAAAGCGCACAAGAATGAGGCTGCCAAAATGGGCAGACGAAGTCAGACGAACAGGTGCAGCCATCAATTAGTGATGCATTTAAGAGATGCACAAAATATAGGAGGGACAATGTGAGGTGGAACAAATGCACTGATGCAGTAACCAAGAATCTCTGCGAAAAAAATGTGTCTTTCAATACTTTTTTTTTTTTTTCGGAGACCTCATAACCACACCCGACAGCTATAATGAATTGTCCGGATGTACATATTTCTCCAAAACAGCTATTCTACGAGCCTACAAACGTATCTGTGGTGAGCTGCAACAGCCCAATTCCACCACAGTCGAGTATTTTTCACTTACAACAGATGTGGTCGAGTACAAAAATGACACTTTACATGTCGCTAACTTTCCATTTCATTGACACGGAATGGACACTGGCGTCAAAATGCCTCCAAACTGAACCTAGCTGTGCCCAACACAATTGAGAAGATGGAGAAAGCCCGCACGGACCGTGCCCTTTCTGCTGTGAACTATTAAATTCTTATTTTCCCTGGAGCGGAACAAATTTTCACCGCACAGTTGGACAGGCACAAACAAAAATATAATTCATACATTTTTCTTGGAAAAAAATATCTTTTTGAAACGAATTTCGTTAGGTATAAATTTTATCTTAATTGTGATGTAGTATTGGTTGGTCAGTTATTTACTAGATAAAAAAGAATAATGAATAACCTTTGCGGTGATGCGCTTCAAAACAAGCGTGCTATATGCTTCAGCGTCAAAACACAAGTTGCCGTGAGATTGTGTTGGTTCGGTAGGCCTAAATAAAATAGCCTAAATAAAATTAAAGTTAAATATTCATAGTTTCAGTGAAGCCCATATTAAAGTCGGGACATCTGGTGAACGCCCATCCCTCTCTGTGCAGCCAGATTAACAGTGTGAGCAAAGCATCTTATATGCTGTTAAAAAAACCGGCCGCTTCGACAGCATTGGCAATGTTTCGTTGTCTGTTGTCACGGGAACTTTTGATATGCTGATCTTCCAATCTATCACAGCCTCTTTACGTATTCTGTGTGTACTTTACGTATCATCTGTATGTTGGTTGTGTTGCCTGTCACTTAAAGCACTTACGGCATATTGTGTGGGTCTTGTTAACGCAATTGCCATCCTTTATCTCCACTGGGTAGCTGAAATGTTGCCATACACTCTTAAAACAAACGGTTCTATATAGAACCAAAAATGGTTCTATCGAGCGCTTCATATATGGAACCCCAAAAAGGTTCTATATAGAACCATTTTAAGGGTTCATTAAATAGAACCCCAAATGGTTCTTTGAATTCAAGTTAGATGGTTCTATTTAGAACCATTTAAGGGTTCTTTTTATTTATTAATGAATTATTGCTACTTATTAATGAATAAAAAATAAAACCAATCCAGACAATTCAAATTGTTTAAATTTATTCAATCCATTATACAAAATATTTTTTAAATAATACTTAAAATTGCACCTCTGCATACTTTGCATTGGACAGCAGATCTACCTTAACAGTTTAATGGCATTCAACAATGTAATTGTAATGATTTCACTTTTATACGCTTTTTTACTGTTTGAGCAAATACATTTAACTTTCACACATCTCTAAACGCAAGAGAAATATATCACAATGCAGATGGAAACAATACACAAACAATCAAAACATCTATTAAATAACACTACAATTTCAAAAAGTGGATGGTACATGTATGTATGTATTGGTCATCACAACATCCATTTTTATACATAATGTTTAACCTCACAGCAAGCAGGTCACTGGTTTGAGTCCCGACTGGGCCAGTTGGCATTTTCTGTGTGGAGTTTCCAAGTTCTCCCAGTTTTCTTGTGGGTTTCTTATAGGTGCTTCGGTTGACCCCACAGTCCAAAAGCATGTGTACAGTATAGGTGAATTAATCATAGTGAGTGAATGTGTGTAGATGTAAGAGAATATGGATGTAAGAGAGTGCTGGGTTGTGGCTGGAAAGGGCAGATGAATTGGTGATTCACTCCACTGTGGTGCCTCTGATAAAGGGAGGAAGTCGAAGGGTAGCGAGTGAGTGTTGTATACTGACACTTCAAGCCTACAGTAGGTGGAATCAGGAGAGCTGCTGAATCCTGGTTGGTGTAGGACCTTTGGATTTCTGTAAAACAATATTTTAATGTTGAGTACTTTTAACCAATTAACATAAGTCATCAAATAGAATTACAGTTATAATCAATAAAATTAAAGTGTGTGTGTGTGTGTGTGTTTGAAGGATATGGGATGTAATATAGGGAGTAGTTACCTTCTGCAGTTTCCTCTGCTGGTCCAATGAGACTGTCATGGAGCACTTCCTTCTTTCCTTTCCTTTTTTGGGCCATTTGTTTTAATGATGTTTCTGTGTACTTCTAGTTTTCAGCATCCTAAATGCAAAAAAAACATTTTGTTTACCTAATGTGTAAGTTTCCAAATAACACATTTTCAGCAATACAAGTTCATTAAACTTGTTCATTAAAATTGATCTCAAAACTATTTAACAAACAATGTAACAGTGTTTACTCACAAGCTCTGGCACTCCAAGAAGAAAAAAAACTGCTCCATTAGTTCTGCAAACCCCTCCATAATCTGTACTCTGGAAAAGGGTCTTTCATTCGGTTCTTGACTTATGAGTATCTGATGTCGCATTCCAGGTCCATCACAATCTGAGGTAGGAAGACAGCCTTTTAGAGTGTGGAAATATGAATTTATATCACAGAATTAATCTACCTTTGACATAAACTG
>CAIGQQ010038283.1:1863311-1878124 GCA_903798035.1 Danio albolineatus
GATCTTTGTGATTGCGGGACGTGAGAGCCTGACCAATCCGTAACAGTGTGAAAGCTTTAGGTGACTCTAAACATTTAAACTGATAAAATAGAAGAAATGAAACTTACCTCCACATTAAATTTAATCATCATTCATTTTTTGCTTAGGGTTTCCTTTGGGTGACTTAATGACATTTCTCAACTGAAATTTATTTTGATCTCTCTCTCTCTCTCTCTCTCTCGACTACCATGAGAATGCTTAATGTCAGGCTCAAGTGAGAGTTCTCATCAAAGGAAGTGTGAAAAGATGTTGAAAATCATATAGCTGCATCTTGCCAGCCAAATAAAATCATTGGTATTCATCGCTGAAACAAATGCCATAGAATGAGCAGTTCTTCTGACTGTTGACTTTCAATACCTCAGTAAAACACAACCTAATCCATGTTAAGGCATTCAGACACTCTCCTGAGCTGAGTGTCGCATTAAAATGCCACACTAAAATGTGTAGAAATCAGCTGTGACAGCAGCAGTAGTGAGCAGAACACGAACAGGATGTGACAACTTGGTGGCAGCTGCTGCATAAGCACTTGCCATGCAATTTAGAGTTGCAAGAGAGTTGTTCCACTTCTTTCTCCCTCTTTTAGATTTGGATTTCGTAGTCTGCCATAAACACAGCTATAGAAAAGCATTCTTTGACAGCCACAGCCCCACGATTTCATACATCATACATACAGGGAAATCACAGATCAAAGATGGAGAGAGGCAATGACAGACAGTGACAGAGACAGTGAAAGAGACAGGATGCCAGGCATTTCAGCTGAATGTGGCATTTATGACAGTCCTGTCTCTTCTCTCTAACTGCAAGTGCACTTCTACTGAGAGACAAATCTCTTAAATCTCTTCTAGCCTGTCTATCATTGTTCCAGTGTGCCTGCTTTGTTTTTCTATCATAGTAAAGAGTTTAATGGCAAATTTCCAAAAGGAGAAAACAGCATTTTGCCTTTTGTACTGTAGCTAGGGGGGAATACTGGTACGATTTTAAAATCAAGTAAGCACTGGTAAAGCACCTGCAAAAAATCTCTATATATAGACAGAAATGTAATTGTATCATTGATTTATTTTTATTTTATTCAACAATTAGTAAAGCATCATGGTGGTGCGGTAGGTAGGACAGTTGCCTCACAGCAAGAAGGTCTCTGCTTCAAGCCTCGACTGGGTCAGTTGGCATTTCTTAGTGGAGTTTGCATGTTCTCCCCATGTTGATGTGGGTTTCCTCTGGGTGCTCTGGTTTCCCCCACAAGTCCAAAAACTTTTGCTACAGGTGAATAGGGTAAGCTAAATTGTCCTAGTGTATGAGTGTGAATGAGTGTGTATGGATGTTTCCCAGCTGGAAGGTCATGCGCTGTGTAAAACATATGCATTCATTCTGCTGTGGTGACCCCAGATGAATAAAGGGACTAATGCCGAGTTCAGACAGCATGACTATCTGGGCTAGCGTTTTGTCGCTGCTGTGTTTACACTACAAAATGGATCGGCGACAGGGAGTTTCACACTGCATGACTTCAAAATAGGAATCGCCGACAACTTTGTCCAAATATGTCTCACACCCAAAAACACGTATATATCTTTTGTTATTAACTACATAACGAGAAAGAAGCCTTTAATGGGGTAGAAATGTGCATATTTGCTCACCTGGCTTTGAAGAAAACTAGCAATTTCTCCTCAACTTTTTTATTTTTTGACCTGGTTACGTTGTGATATTGCTCACATGACACGTCAAACAGACACGGGGGCTCCAGCCAAATTTACACTCATTTTCCCCCTATTTCTTGGGTCCGGATAAACTGAAAATGAGCGCTTTTAACTTCTCCCTCAACCTCCCGCTGGCCTGCAGGTACCCACACTAGTGAATACTGCTCTATCATTGGCTGTAGGCGATCGCCGATGTTATTTTCAGTCAAAACCAATTTCGTACGGCATGATTTGAATCGCTGACAGCTCCAGAAATTCAGCACGCCAAATATCTCCCGGGCATCAGCGACTCATCGGCAATTCTCTCAGATCGCGTCTTTGATAGTTCATATTGTGTGATTGTCACTTGCATGCACAAGCACCGATTTGCCTGTGATTTCAGCCATTTGTCCACGATTTCTCAAAACCTGTCGGCGAGTCAAAATTGGGGCTAAAATCATGCAGTCTGAACTTGGCATAAGCCGAAGGAAAATGAATGAATGTATAAATGAATGAATGAATGAATAACAACTAGTAAAAAAAAGGGGATGTAGGCAAAGGATAAGATGAAAAGCAAATCATGTGCGTTCTGGGGTGAAAAACCATGAAACTCACAGACATAAACATCATCAACATAATACAATCACACATCCATTGAACAAACCAAGACTGCAACAAAGGCACTTACTTGGGAGATCAATGAGCTAACAAGGTAACAAAGGGGCAGAGACAGTCACCTCGACAACTAAGAAGGTTAACATGAGGATAAATGAGAGAGAGAGTTGCAAGAGGATCACAGGGGAAAACAGAACAGTACAGAGACGGGGTAATTCCCAACTGGAACTGAACCGCCAACTATTCCAGCACGTTTTACATAGCGGATACCCTTCCATTCACAACGCAGTACTGGAAAACACCCATACACACTCACATTCACACACATACTCATACACTACGGTCAATTTAGTTCATCCAATTCACCTGTAATGCATGTAACTGGAGCACCCAGAGGAAACCCATGCCATCACAGGACGAACATGCAAACTCCACACAGAAATTCCACTACATATTGTTCAACTTTTGCCACTGTGTGTATTAATACTGAACTTGTGGTGTTATTAATTGGGGTTAGGGTTAAGAGTAGAGTAATATGATGGTGTTTAATTGCGTTGCTTTATTGCATTCCTGCATCGGGCTCTCACATACTTTCTGCAACTTCATACTGTAGCCGTGGTGTGCATTTTGTCTCTGTCTCGCGCTGAACGCAGTGGACCAATCACAACAGACTGGGTCATCAGCCCAATCAGCTTATCAGATTAGCTTCACGCTAAGGAGGGGTTTGGGAACAAATGAATTGCTAAGCGAATCATATGGGATGGGATAATTAGGTACAAATAAATGCCTATCACGAGATAATGAAAGTGGTTTTTGACCTTGCATGCATATAGGCCTGTCACGATATCTATTTTTTGTTGCAAGATATATTGCACCAAAATACATCGCGATAAACGATAGTATTGTCATTTTAAGACCATTTTAGGCCACTCATGATGCTATTATATTGCCATTCTGGCATTACATAATAACGCAAGTACACACTTCAAAAGAACACATAAATTAATTATTCTTAAGAACAAATTATTAATTTAGTAATTTTAATAATTTAATGATTAGGCATTGGAATCAGAATGTAAAAACGCATATCCAAAACAAATAATAATAAATGTTAACGAAAGGTAAAAAGTAACAGAGGCTGCGATATCTGAACACCTAATGGGTCTATTTTCAGTTGTCAGGCACCCACATCAAAATATACTTTAGTCATTTATGGTAAATACTATAGTATTTTTTAACTATACTGACACTGACACCTCCAGAGATAGAGAGGTGGTGCAATCAGCTAAAATGTTGCGGTTTTTACGTATGGGCGATATATATATTGCATCACAAAAAACTATTGAAGTCATGTTCATGTATTGTGTGATAAGTCGATAAATTGATTATTGTGACAGGCCTACATGCATATCAGCCTGTTGTTGGAGACCCCCAAAACCAAACTGTGACCTTTTTAATGCAAAATAGGGGCTCTTTAATGTAAAACAAAAAACAGCTGTATTTAATTTGCAATGACCATTTTCTGACCTTTCTTACACAAAGAACAGTAAACTCTTTCCTTCAGTAAACAGTACATTTAAGACATCTATGCGCTGTTTTGATCTTCCTTTTTTGCGTGTGAAATAAGTAAAAACAGTCAGATCTAATATAGTTGGTTCGACTAAGTCTTTCAATGAAAGCCTCTTTGCAAAGCCTCCATTCAATTAGATTTACAGAAACGTGTAGCACAGTGTGTTAAGATCACACTGACAGGATTAGGGATTTCTATTACTCTTTCTCACGAGTCTATAACAGCAGCGCTTTTGTTTGACTAACCTCATACTGTATTTTATTCTCATCGCTAGTTAAATAGAGCCTTTGCTTACTTGTGTTTAGAGGTTTTAGAATCTATTCTGCTTTTCATTTATCATCATGTTCATGTTATGAAAGAATTGCCCAGGAGATTGAGTTTTGAATCCTTGAAGTTAAAATATATATATATTTTTTTGCATATCAAAGTGTTTTGCTTAGAACAACATTTTCTCATGAATTGTTTCCTGTCAAGAATCCTTTGACACTGCAATATTTCACATCTGACACTTCATTTATTGTCCATCGTTTAACAAGTATTAACTTGCATCGTCTGTATGGAAGAAAGCCCACTTCTAATATACAATAGGCTTCCTTTTTCATTCACTTACTAGGCTGGTTTCTATCACAGTGCAGTGACATGATTATTGGCCAAGTGTTAATTGGGCTTTTGTTTTACTCATGAACTGAATCCAAATTGTCTATGGTTTATTGCTGTCATTCTGCCTTTTTTTTAAGCAGGCAAACAATGGCACACAGCATCTTGCTCATTAATACGTCTGGAGCCCGAGTCAAGTCTGGAGTCTTTTGTGACAAGTCAGAGTCATTCCATCTTTTTTTTTTTTTTTGATGAAATTATAATAGACCTACTAAAAATATATATATAGTCATGTAATAACCATGTATATATGAGCAATATCACATGAGTAGCAGTGCGATATGGCTGTATATCGGCACTGGTGTGAGCCATGTGTTGCGATCGAGTGCCTTAGTGCCCCAGTAATGATATACAGCCACATCGCACTGCTACGAGGGAGTGGGCTTGACAAACAATCTGTGGAAACATTCTTCTCTTCACGTGAAATAAATATGGGCCATTTCCACTGAGTGGTACAGTACAGTACGATATGGGTCCCATTATCAGGCTTGCGTTTCCACTGCCAAAAGGGTACCAATTGTGGGCGTGGTGTATATGACAGAAAGTTTAAGTCAACGTCATTAGGCGCAGTCATATAGACTCACACATAAGAAAATGAAATCGCTCGCGCTTTACACCGTTTTGTAAACAAATACGGGGAACAGGGTAGATTCTGCTCTTCTTGGCTTTGTGGCTGTTCGTCAAGATGACGACATGGTTTGTTTGAGCTCGGGTCGACCATGGCTCGTTATAATATGTATATATTATTACGGTGTGATGTCTCGGCTGTGTATTTAAAAATAGCACTTACTTTTTCATCCTCATTTCAGCTGTGTGTCTTATTCTGCGTTTGGGTATCCAAAAAGTGGTACTGTACAGGTCGATTTTTGGTACCTTTTGACAGTGGAACTACACAGTACCGTACCACTCAGTGGAAATAGGTCATTAATCCCCATCTTAATGATTGTGTAATCTTGTACTATAACATTCTTGCACAATATCTTGCACATTATTGTTCTTTCTTATGTAAATGTACCTCCATATATATAGTCTGTCTTAGACTATGTGTATAGTCACCTATTTAGAGTATATGTACAGTTGCTAGTTAGTATAAGTTTTGCATGCTTTGTACGTTAGTTATGTATAGGTTTAAAATAGCTCTTTTATTCAGTGTATCACCACAGCAATGCAAAACACATTTCATTTTACTGCACGTCCACAAATGTAGCAGAAAGACAATAAAGCTCAACTTGACCTGGATACTGCTAGATTCTAAAAAAGTGAATCAATAATCAATGAGTTAATCAAAGAATTTGTTAATTAATGACACTATAATACAAGTAAATTTACCAGTTGTTGGGAGTATATATAATATATATATTATCGTTGACCACATACAGTATATAGTCTGAGTCAAGTTGGAAGTTTGTTAGAATGTGACTCGAAAGCCCATCTCTGCTTATTGTTCCCCCTTTCTCTTCTCCAACTGACAAGGACATGATACTTCTGTGTCCTTATGGTCTCTGCATTGTTTAAAATGGTCTGTGTATTTTGTTTGCTTGTTGTCACTACACTGCGAACTAAAACAATCTGATGTTTCATGGGGACTCTTGGCATCTATTCTAAAATCACCTACACTGCAAGTACCCATCACTCTGGCAGGGTTACTATTGTCATCAATAGCAGGTTATTCAGACTGCTCCACAAATCCTCAAACAAGGTCAATTATGAGTGTCGAAATGCCACTTCAAGCCTTCTCTTGAATTTTAATCAGAGTCTCTGTGTGTTTTCCACTGTGCCACCCCTCTTATAAAATCAAAGAATGTGAATCATTGCTCCACCTGTCTGTGGTACTGCAGTCCTTGAGCACAAGGACATGTTGTTGGCACCTTGGCTATAGACTGCATGGTTATGGCACATTATTTTGTGAAATGGTGATGTGAACTGTTGTGATAGAGTACACATATGTTACAAACTAATATGAACTGGAACAAAATTATGTCTCTCCAAACCCACCCATCCATCCATCCATCCATCTTCATGGGATTAACATGGGTTGTCTACTACTATGGTCTAGTAACACAACTCACAGAGAGCCTGCAGCTGTCAGTCTTGCCTGAGCCCATATTGAACCTGTTTAGATCTGGTGTGAGCTGGCTGTAATCTACTGAGCCCACAAAAAGCCAGTATGGACCCTACAAAAGCATGTTTGCAGGGAAGTTCAGTTCATTAATAAAGAAAGATTACTTTCCTGCCATTTATGGTATTATTTAACATTAAGCAAGACAATGGGAAGGAAACACATCTCCATCATCTCCAAACTTGAATATGCCAGTTGTTTTACCTGTACAAAAAGCACTCTGTTGTGCTGCTTTATAATATTGGATGAAATATTTATTCTAATTGGATGAAATATGTTTTAAGGTGTGCAGTTATTTTATTGTCACACACAGTGGAATTAGTTCAAGACAAATCTTGGATTAAAACCTGAAGATAATTATGTTGTCAGTTGCCCTGGAGATTTATCAATATAGTTTTGCATCTTTAACATTCCTGTATGGTGTCACGGTGGCGCAGTGGGTAGCATGATCATCTTACAGCAAGAAGATCGCTGGTTCGAGCCTCAGCTGGGTCAGTGGGCATTTCTGTGTGGAGTTTGCATGTTCTTCAGAAAATGAATGAACATTTCTCTATGCCAGTGAAAACACCTGCACCTCTATGTTCCTTAAAGAGAAGAAGGAATCCTAGTGCATGAACAAAATTTATGAAGCAATTCTGCAAAAATACAGCTTAAACAGTCTATTTTCCTTTAAAAGAGTGGTCTTGAGAAAAGAGGGAGCAGGTTGATAAGAGAACAGACTAAACTTTTGCTTCATCCAGGTCTTTTTTCTCATCAATGAAATGTCATGAAAAATAAAGTTTTAAATTTGACAGGCAATTTTGTCCATTTTTCAGAGCCCCAGTCAGCTTCTTAGATTGAGAGTGAAGAAATGGCATTGGCCTCAGAGCAATAATTGCAGTGAGCACAGGGGGTCGACATACATTTTTTTCTTCCTGGAACAACAGCACAACGACATTAAAAATGCCTACTATTCAGTGATCTAAGCTTGAATTCTTTTAGAGACAGCCAAGACCTCGACTCCCCTTAGAGCAAATTAGCATTGGATCATGCTGGTTCAGATCCCCTTCACTGCAAAGATCAGAACTGATGACAATGACCTGACACTAAATATTGCAGTTGATTCACTGTTTAAGACTTAAGTTTTAAAGCTAAGCGTCAAGTCAAGCCAAGTTGATTCCGTAAAATGTGTGGACACACAGTGGAATGAAATGAATGAATTGTGTCTCACAGGAGCATGATGCTACAGTACACAAATAATCATAAATATGAAAGCAACAATGGCCATATGAGCAAATATTTAAATTTTTCAGAGCTAACGTTCTGAAGCAGTAATCTAACTTATACATAGTTGTACACTATAAATAGTTGTCCATATGCATAACCATAAGACAGAACATAAAGTACATTACTGTACATATACAAGCAATCAGGGCTTGACATTAACTTTTTTGACCACCAGCCACTGTGGCTAGTAGTTTTCCAACATCTCTAGCCATCGCCATTTTCACTAGCCACAATTTTGTTAGTAAAATATATTTTATGTACGCATAAATGTGACTTTGGAAGCTTTGTTCACATGCCTCCTCATTTATTTCAATTTCTGTGTGCTACGTATGACCTTGCTCAATGAGCACAAGAAAATTGATTGTGGTTTCATAGTGTTGTAGTTTTTATTTCACTTGACTTTTCAGGGCTCAACACTAAACTTTTTTTTTCTCTCTATCCACATCAAAAATAAATCAATATTTCTTAGACAAGAAATTAAAATAATGTGTCAAAACAAGCTAAAATAGCTGTATTTATGCACTTTCTAATTTACCAAAACTTTTCATTAAAAAAATGACATTTTAAAAAGAATTATTGTCGTGTATCTAAAAAAAGTTCAGTTAACTATACATAAATGGACAGTTAATCTCATATTAAAGCAATGATCTTGTAAAGAATGATAAACTATATTACCATAATTGTAAGCAAAAGAAAGCATGCAAAAAATATACCGTGTGTGGTAATGAAGTGATGATTACGAGCACAGTTAACGTTAGGCCCATATTAAAAAAACTCAAGCTTTTGAAAACAGCAGGACTGTGGGTACGGGAACATCGCTTTTTTTGTCCAGTCTTTCTTTTGAGAACCGATTGCACCAGTTGCGTTTCCAGGTACGGATGCTTCGCGCAATGAAATGTGAGCACGCACACTTTTACACACTCACGCGTATCAGATCACCTGTGCGTGCGACACTGAAACCCGTCAGGATAGTATACTGTAACTGCGCAGGTGATCATCTATTTGGTATTCACCAGTTTCTTTTGCTCAAGTGAACACAGTCAATTTTGTCATCTCTTACACTGGCCCCGCACCATTGGGCAATCCATATTGTTGAACTCAGATTTTTAAGAAAACTACAATTTAAAAATATTTTTTACCCAGCCAATATGGCTATAGTGGGGGAGTGACTGTCTAACCCATCACAGCTGAAATCTACCAGCATTTGGTGGGTGTTAATGTCAAGTAATAAGTCAAGTAGTGTAAAACTACTTACAATCAAATATGATGTGTAATTAGTAACGGAAAGGTTTGAGATAAGAAACAGGTTAATTTGACAAAGTAGAATAATTGCATGAGAAACTTGCCTCATTGGCCACCTACATTGTGTTGATGCAGATGCTGTAAGCAACAGTTCACTGAATGTTGGAGCAAAATGAAAAACACATCTTTGACATCAGCTGCAGATCGCACAGAGAACAGAGCAGAAAAGAGCAACTGAATTCACACTCTGATGAAAATTTTACAGGACAACAATCATGCTTGGCAAGCAGCACACAGAAAGCAATAATAATAAAAAATAAAATGAAATACAATTTCACAACCCTTAACAGTGATGTTGGTTTACAGTGGCAATGTGAATAGAAAGTCCTGACATTTACTCACCCTGACATGTTACACAAAACCAATATGACATCTCTCCCATGAAAGGAATGGATAAGATGATAGTGATTGTGGCTGTCAAACTCCAGCAAAGAAGATAAATATAGTCCATATAATTTGTGTGCTATTCCCAGTTTTCAGTCACTTGATCGACACAGAGAACTTGAAGGCACTGCAGTACAGGCCTATCAATTCTCTATCTGTTTCAAGCCACCGATTCGCGTCTTAAAAAGCAAAGGCTTTAAAAAAACAACAACATTTTGAAACCCATACAGAGTACCTGCTGTAGAATTGCAATCATTAAAATAATGGGGCATTTTAAGATACATAATGCAAAAAGTTGAAAATGTAAAATGTTGAGGTACTCTAAGAGAGACATTAAAGTGTTATGAACACCCTCTCAGCCTTAAGCCTCATTCACACTACAAGCGACTCGCAGTGACAAAGCAGCAAGTGACCGTTCATTTCAATGGAGAGCGAGCGACTTCCTGCGACCTTCATCTACGCGAGTGACGGTGACCGTTGGCGACCAGGTGGGAGTGTTGATTGATGCAACAAAGTTGAGAATCCTTCAACTTTATGCAAAATGAGAGCAACTTTCTTGAGCGACAGCCAATAGGAGCACCAGTAGAACTCACGCGATCCTCCTTCAGCTCGCTCAGAGGCTGGTTGTATCCATGCTGTAACTACCTACACAGAAGCAGGTCGCCACCCAGAGAGACAGGCAGCTACTAGTCGCTGCTAGTGTGAATGAGGATAGTGAAGCGGAAAGTGAAACTTTTAACATTATTTACCCTTCATCAAATCAATAGTGGCGACACTGTGGCGCAGTAGGTAGTGCTGTTGCCTCACAGCAAGAAGGTCGCTGGTTCGAGCCTCGGCTGGGTCAGTTGGCATTTCTGTGGTTCTCGCTGTGTTCGTGTGGGTTTCCTCCGGGTGCTCCGGTTTCCCCCACAGTCCAAAGATATGTGGTACAGGTGAATTGGGTAAACTAAATTGTCCGTAGTGTATGTGTGTGAATGAGAATATATGGATGTTTCCCAGAGATGGGTTGCAGCTGGAAGGGCATCCGCTGCGTAAAACAAAGGCTGGATAAGTTGGCGGTTCATTCCGCTGTGGCGACCCCGGATTAATAAAGGGACTAAGCCGAAAAGTAAATGAATGAGTGAATGAATGAAATCAAAAGTCATTTGCATTGTTTTGTACACACTGTAAATTTCAAGCACACATATACACATTAACCCTGTGATTGCTACATGTATAATTACATGCCTACATTCACAGTTGATTAAGTTTTACCTCTACTCTATTATGTTTAAAAACTTTAAATATTAAAAATAAGATATAGATATCATATTAATGTGTAGGTATAGAGTACTGCATCTATTTCTTATCTGAAAAGTCTTGTTTTGAAAGGCTTATAGGATCATGCAATTTTGTAATTTTCTCCAAAACAAGCCTAACATCTATTGGTGTGCTGTGGGCGGATCTACTAAGTCAGTAGAGTGCAAGCATGGCACAGCTTCCACTTATCAATTCACCACAACCTGTGATAATGCTGTAAATAAAACAGGAGTAAAACTGTGTTGCTGCTAAATTTAAATCTCTTTTCTCAGACAGACTGTGTCAGTAGTCACTTGCGGGTAAGCCAACCCCAGTGTTTCAGAAAGATCTGGGTCAGGAGGCATTGGAGAGTCAAACAAACCCGACGGGTCAGGAGGCTCTGGGTCATGAGACACCAGTAGGTAAGACAACCCTGTGGATCAGAAGTTTCTGGGTAACGTTGCACTGACAACCCCAGTAAATCAGGAGGTTCTGAGTCAAGAGGTACTGACAGGTCAGATAAGTCTGGTGGGTCCGTGGGTCAAGAGACACTGGGGGGTCAGACAACCCTGGTGGGTCAGAAGGCTTAGGTAGGTCATACGGCTTGGGCGGCAATGGGAGGTCATATTGCTCTAGTGAGCAATATGGCTCTGGTAGCCATTTGTGGATTCAGGTTGGCACGTCTGGGCATTCATGAGACTTAGGTTGTAGGCCTAGCTGTTTGTGAGACTCATGGGAACTGTGGGGAACTCAGGTGATGGCTGTGGTGTCTATTTGTGGAAACAGGTCTGGCATCCGTTCGGGGATTCAGATGGATCTGGAGCTTGTGTGGGAAACTCAGGAAATGGAGACACAGAAGCTGATGCTAGCAGGAACCTCCCATGCTGGGTTGCCATTGGAGGCTGCGTGTGTAATTGCCGAGGGCTGGAGGAGTCTTGACCTGCACATGGACGGGCCACAGGAGTCGCTTGGGGTGGAACACAGACAGGGGTGACAGCTGCCATAGTCGTACCCACCAAGTAAGCCCAGGGAACTGTAGATCAAGCACTTATCAAACACTACTGCCCACTGTGTTGAAGTTTACTCTGCCTCGCCCATGGTGAAATGAAACTCCTTTAGTGGACTTTGCTATTCTAGGTGCTGCCAGAAGCCATGAGTTCTGAGATCTTAAAGAGCAGGTGGCATGTCACATGAGAAACCAGACGCATCACCATGGAAACATACAAGTGATGCATTCTAAAAATTGGTTCACACACAAGGGGACAGCTGAAGTACTTACAACTTATGTGTGAAGGATTGCATTTACCACGACTGAACAAGGTCAACTTCCTTTACAACCAAAAACACACGCCTTTGGAAACATTCTCCAGCAAGTCATGTGCAGCATTGACTTCCGTTAAAGCTTGTTGATGGTTGTGCTGTCATTTTTGCCTTGTGTGCTCATGCATGCTCTAGTATAAGGAATCCCGCCTTTAATGATTAACTAAATCCATGTTAAGAAAATAAAAAATGTTTATAAAAGTGATACCAACTCAGTATGATTTCTGATACACTCTTTCATACATGCAAATGTTTTTGGAGCTTAGTCTAGGATTTGCATGAGAATCTAACGCTGTAATTATTTCTGAATATGCAGAAATTGCATTATATGATATATGCCGTCATGAAGAATTAAACAAACTGTTTTAAATAGGTTAAAGACACAGTCTCAGAAATAATAATGTCAGACTGGTGCATTGTTATGACAAACTGGTCGCCCAGTCATTGTTTGCAAAGTCACATATTGTAACACTGACATGATGTATATTTAAACCCAGAAGACAAAATCGTTAATAAAAACACACAATAAAACAAATATAATTTATGGATGTTATTACTGAGTTGAGGAAATATATGCAATACAAAATTCTAATTCATGCCTTTTTATGATCTTATGAAACAAAACATTTGGTCTGTGCAAGAACCTGAATAATATTGGCAAACGCTTCTGAGCAGGTTCATGGAATCGAGTGCGAGAGTCCCAGGGTCTCATTTCTACATGTAGTGTGTGCACAAAGTGTGGGTGAAAATGTGCGTATGCCATATCACATGCAAAATTTGTGACCTATAGAAACAACTAGACAGGGAAATGTGTGCAGCTAGAAGTAAACTCTTAGCAAACATATGTACTTTAATTATAAATTTAAATGATCTTACAGTTTGAGCCAAAATCATTAATAAATAAATTTTATTCTGGTGTGTTCATTTTGATGAGGAGGACTTCTATGCAAATTGTATACAACTCTAAATCAGAAAAAGTTGGGACAGTATAGAAGACGATGCAAAAAAAAAAAAAACGTTGAAAAGAGTAGAAAGACATATATGTATACAGTTGAAGTCAGAATTATTAGCCCCTTTAAGCTATTTTTTCGATAGTCTACAGTTAAAACCATCGTTATACAATAACTTTCCTAATTACCCTAACCTAATGAACCTAGTTAAGCATTTAATTATCACTTTAAGCTGTATAGAAGTGTCTTGAATAATATCTAAAGTATTATGTACTGTCATCATGGCAAAGATAAATCTGTCAATATCCGCAAAGATATTGCGTTATTATACACCAACTATTATGCCTAATAATAATATCACGTAGAAATAGATCCTTAGGGAAAAACAACATTACTTTTTGACACTTTTTACTAGTTAAATACATTCAGCACGGTTTAATTCGTGAAGCAGCACTGCATCACAGACAGAGATGAATGACCGAAAGGAGATTCCACCAAAAAAACTATTTAATCAACTGCCACAGCTGAAATTGAAAGCTCAGGTCTCATTTATCTTGGCCCATATTAAATCTTGCACCTTGATATTTCCCTCCTTCCGGTATTTTACAGTCTTCTTTTTTAATACCTATTTTTACTGCAAATAGAAGTCATGCATTTTATTAAGCAAAAACAAGACACCTAGTCCACAATATGAGAGTGGTAAATTGCACCCTCCCAGCCCCTATGTGATTGTGAAGAAATTCCCATTTCACTATTAGATTGATCCATGTGGCCTGATTTGCTGATTGCATCACAGAGGAAGTCTCAAAATCCAACCAGTTTTGGAGATTTACAAGATATATGGAGGAAAAAATAATAATAATAATTCTGTCACTCGCTGTGCTCATATGTCTGATGCAAAATACTTTGGCATTTGTAAATGTAATACTTTGATGGATGCCCAATTCTACAGAGGACTGATTTGCCAATTCTCTTTTCTACTTTATCATGATTAATTTGGTAAGTTTATGGTTTGCTATAAATTCAACTGGTGGTCATTTCAGGATGGTATTTGTTGTCTTGGTTACCAGTAAAAAAAGATCCTACTGATTTACAATCATTTACAGAATTGTATTATTAATTGCTCACAGTAATATATTTGTCATTTGTACCTGTTAAACCTTATTTATTGTATGTATTTGCATGTTAAAAGTCTAATTTCCCAGTGATGCTATGGCCATATGTTAGTATAGGATGCAGCTTGATTTTGGCCTTGTATCCATGACTACAATTGACTACTTGGTTCTCTCCAAGGCTTTGAGGTTTCTCATGTCTGCTTTTGTTCAGTTGATGTCCTTCAGTCCCTCTTGCATGGTCGCTTAAGTTCACCTTTACATGTAAGAACAGGATTCTGATTCTTTATGATGATGCAATTCTAATGAAATGAAGGAGCTCCAGAAAAATGACAATGAAACTTACAGAGAAGAACAACCTTTGAAGGTTAAGAAAACCTTTGGAAAATTATGAAAGGCAATGTTCTCACTATGATTTCACAAAGCCTGTATGTTGATTTGATGAACACTTGTCACATCTCTTGCATTACTGATGCAACCCCCCACCCCCCCCCTTCCCCTATTTCAGATTCCTCACCGCCGCATGAACTT
>CAIGQQ010038283.1:1894692-1911276 GCA_903798035.1 Danio albolineatus
CTATCTATCTATCTATCTATCTATCTATCTATCTATCTATCTATCTAGAAAATGGTTAGGTCAAATATTTTAATTAGGTTCAGAACAAGTAGAGGATGAGAAAAGGATAACAAAATGTTCATTTTTAGGCTGACTATCCCTCAATATTATTATTATTTTTTTGATCCACTTAAGTGGTTGACAGTTATTTATTAAGTAATTCTGTGGGGAATATTTTAATATACTGTTACTTAATTAATGTATTGCAATTTAAATATATTTGTTATAACACTTCACATTTGAATGAAACTTGTGTGTTTAGTGTGTTTAAAATATGTTGTAAATGAATTGTAAAATATGTTTGTTTGGTTGTTTTTTTTTTTGCTCCAGGACATCAGTTAGTGTGCTTAAAGTGTGCCCACTTAAATCATGGCAAACACTGTAATAATTTACTGATTTAAAATGTTATAAAATTTTATTTCACAGTGCATTTTTAAAGTCATGAACTCCGCAAACTAAAGTATGCAAATAAGAGAATTTTTCTCAAATTACAGTTCCCCACTAGGAGGGTAACTCCAATGCTATGTGGAAAACTTCCAGTATAGGGATTTCACCAGAAAGCCAATGATCTGAAGGGAAATAAAATGGGCCAATAAAATGCCAATGAATTGGCAGTGCTCAGCGACGCGTATTGATTGGCACATTTTGCTTTTAGATCCACACGTGCAACTGAAAGAGACTTATTGCTGCAATCCTTTGACTATGTTCGTGAGAGAGAGCGAGAGAGAGAGAGAGAGAGAGAGAGAGAGAGAAAAAAAAGAGAGAGAGAGAGATAGAAAGAGAGAAAGAGAGCTGTCATCTTCAGAGAGGCTGTTTTCTCCCAGTTCCAGTGCGATTGACAGTGCGAGCAGCGACAGTTAAGCTGGGTACATCTCCCTTCCCTCTGCATTTCACCGGACCGGTATAGCAACAGCGGTTGTACACATGAAATTCTCCTAGAGCAACATGGTCATGCAGCGTGTCTTTTTAAAGATGTCGTTCTGACTGTGCGTTTCTGGATCTGGGGGTCTAGCGTGTTAATGCGGTGCTCGCGGGCAGTGCATGTCGTCACTGCAATGGCATGTCTGTTGCACAGCTAAGATCCCCCGCAAGTCGGTTGGCACTAGGGCAGATCTGAGGGTTACAGTGATGGTCAATCCGCCGCCCTCAGGCTCACTCGATGACACCAGGGCCAGATGTCCAAGGCTGCATCAGAGGGTGGGCTGTCATTAGTTACTAATGACATTACTGCCTCAGGGGTGGTGAGCAAGGCACCGGATATGGAGTCAGATATGATGGCAGTGCTAACCCGGGCTGCTTTGTCACTGGACCAACTAGATGGGTGTTACATGGAGGCTTAAAAGAAGGGGAAACACTCTAAGCCTCCCGTCCCCTTCTTCCCGGAGGTGCACAGTAATCTCACGCAGAGCTGGAGGGCACCTTTCTCTGCCCGGTCTGCGTGTGGGTCCACTTTTCCCTCCCACGATGTAGGAGCAGCCAAGGGGTAGTAGGCGATTCCCCAGATTGAGAGTGCTATTGCGGTCAATCTTTGCCTGCATGGTGCCTTTTCCTGGTGCAGTCAGCCTCTGCTACCGTCCAAAGAGTTTAGGTGATCTGCATCCCTCGGGGCCAGAGCCTACACTGCTGTAGGTCATGCATTGGCCCAGCTGCACTAGGGAGGTTCAACACAAGCTTAATGCATGATCTATGCACCGCAACTGACTATGCTCTGAGAACCACCAAGTCAGCTGCGAGTGCCCTGAGATGGACGATGGCTACACTAGTGGTCCAGGAATTCCACCTCTGGCTAACCCTGTCAGATATGGGTGACGTTGACAAGGTTGGTTTTCTTAACCCTTATCCCAGGCTGGCCTGTTCGATAACACAGTCCATCCAAGAACTCACTGCGGTAAAAGAGCAGTCAAGTGCGATGGGGAAAGTCATCTACAGGCGGGCAAAAACAGCTCCACCACCCCAGCCCACTTTACCAGCTAAACGGCAGCTTCAAGCACCCCGCAGAGGACCAGCACCTTCTACCTGGGGTGCCGTTAAGTCCAGTTAATGGACCGCAAAGCATCCCTAAAAAGGGACACCAGGAAAACAGAAAGTTTGCACTTTGCTCTGCGGAGGGCTGTGGACATCATCATCACCAATTTTCCCTAAATTTCCCCTGTGTCTGCCCCTGTCCTGTGTGAGGAGATTGCTGTCCTACTGGTGAAGCAAGCAATTGAGCTTGTCCCTCCAGCCGAGATGAGGTGCAGGTTCTACAGCCCGTACTTCATTGTACCCAAAAAGAGCAGTATTGTAGGTTACAACCAATCGTAGATCTGTGCATTTTGAACCGCTGCCTTAACAAGCTTCCATTTAAAAAGCTCACGTGCATCTATCCTCAGCATTGATTTGCAGTGATAGACCTGAAGGATGTGTTCTTTCATTTTCATTCTTCCACGCCACTGGCAGTTTCTGCGCATTGCGTTCGAGGGTTGAGAATGGCAATACAAAGTCCTCCCCTTCGGGCTCTCCCTGTCTCCACAGGTTTTTACCAAGCTCACAGAGGGTGCCCTCACACCCCTTCAGCTCACGGCCATCCACATACTCAATTATCTCAACGACTGGCTAATTTTAGCTCACTCCCGGGATCAAGTGGTTTTGCACAGGAACAGGGTAATTCGGCACCTCTTCCTGTTGGGGTTTCTCAGGGACAGGGCATTATCTGGCACCTGCACCCAGATCTCTGGAACGTCCACATGTGGTCCAGAGATGAAGCGTGGAGGACCCTCTACCAGGCATGCCCACATTCTAAAGTGGAATCTGTTTACTGAATGCCACACTTCTTGCCGAGAAGACTCAGGACATGCCAGATCAGTGTTGTGCTTTATTTCCTTCAGGATAGGTTGGAGCGGAGGCTGTCACCCTCCACACTGAAGGTTTAGGTTGCTGCCATCTCCGCACATTGTGACGCAGTGGATGGTGGTACTGTGTGAAGGCAGAACCTCATAATCCGGTTCCTCAGAGGCGCGAGTCAGTTAAGTTTTTCTGTAGTGATGGCAGGCCTGCGGAGAGATCCGTTTGAGCCACTCGACTTAGTATCCTTGAGATTTCTGTTCTAGCTCTGCTAGTCATGTTGGCATCGATCAAGAGGGTCAGAGACCTGGAGGCATTTGTCAGTGATTCGTGCCTAGAATTCGAGCCGGCCAACTCTCATGTTATCCTGAGACCCTGGCCTGGATAGTGGATGCCATCTCCCTTGATTATGAGTGCCAGAGCAAGCTGCATCCCGTGGGTGACAGCCGTTCCACTAGGAGTGTTGCCTCCTATTGGGCGTTAGCATGCAGTACCTCTCTTAACAGACATCTGTAGAGCTGCGGGCTGAATATAAAACAGATTTTTGTCCAGTTAAAAACTTTTCTTTCTCTTTTCTTTCTTCTCGTAAACCGCCTGCACCCAACTATCAAGTAGGCTGCAAACTTCACCAAAAAATTTAATAAATAAATAATCCAAATGTTCTCCCCAAACAAAAAATTAGGTAGAAAGAATACTTTGGAACCTTAAGGAACAAAAAATTATGCTTTCTCACCGTGAGTGTGACTATAATATCATGAAATGATTGATTTTTTTTTTTTAGATTGTTTACTGAATTTAATTATTGGGTGTTTTCTCAAAGACACAAAGAAAAAGCTGTTTTTCACCCACTTACTACAAAAAAACGTTTTTGTTTCGTTAAATAACATTAATTTTTTAATAAGGTTATTAAAATACCAGTAGTGTTAATGGAGTAATAGAACTGTAATCACACTGTTCAGGTAACAAAACTGTAACGATTAAATATCAAATAAGAATGCAATGCTTTGGATAGAAAGAAAACATTAATTCAATTAGAAATAGTGACAATTGCATGTACAATTGCATTCAGTGTCTATTTAATTCCATAAAGTATGAAGCGAATGAAATGTCTCTCCAATGAATCATTATGAGTTTACAACTGGGACAGCCAGGGGGAAAATCAATAAGTAAACAGATGTCTAATTTTGTTACATAACACTGTCTAATCCTAATTCCCTAAAATCCTTGATAATTTACACAAGCTATTTGCTGCTAATTTTTTAAATGTCCTATATTTGCAACCTGGAATCATTGCATCTCCAGCATGAAGAGTAGAAAACATAAAAAAAAAAACTAGTAGAAAACATTTCCAACATCCTGAAATTAGCCAGTATAGTGCCAAGACACACTGTAAATAACCAACTCACAGAAAGATGTTACAGGGAAATATAGTCATTATCTCTGAAAGCTGCAATGGCACAGAGACAATATTCATTTTTAGGAATATAATGATGTGAAAAGTCTAATTTTGAGTTATTTTTCACCATAAATGACAAGATGGTTCATAATTCCTAATAGCATGGTGCTGATGAAATGAATGCAACACAACAGTCAAGTGAAGATAGTATTTCTGTGAAATTGTGCCAATTTTAACCTGCATAGGAAGGCTTATGTCCTGGAAGCTGTTATTGATTGAAGCCACCAATGTGCATCTACATGAGAGCGTTGCTGTAAAGCCAATGTCATGTTGCAGGCCATTAAAACACAGTCAACTCTAATGATGCCAATGACTTTGTCTCTGTGGAAACACATACTTCCTATAGCACTAGATAGAGATGTCCAAAGGAAAACCAAGTATCTCATTTCTTTCTTTTCAATGTCTGGCTCAGACATTGGCATCAAAATATTGAGAAATTAAAATGAGTATTTAACATTTTTGGGAAATTTTATTTATATTTATATTGGTTAAAAGTCATGTATTGTCCTGTGTAATAGAATGAATGAATGAATGAATGGAAAGACATTTTTTTTTTCAAGAATTACTTGATATTGTACAAACAAAACATGGTTGATAAAGGAATTAATGATTGATGAATGAACAAAATGAATGAATGAGTGAATTAACGAATGAACGAATTAATGAATGAATAAACGAATGAATGAATAAACGAATGAATGAATAAATGAATTAATAAACGAATGAATGAATCGTTAATCAGTCAATCAACTGATGGATAGACAGATAGACGATAGACAGACAGATAGATAGATAGACAGATAGACAGATAGACAGACAGACAGACAGAAAGACAGATAGCTAGATAGACAGACAGATGATTGACAGAGGGACAGAGAGAGAGAGAGAGAACAATTTAAAGGAATCTACAAGAATACTTGTTGAAATGATATATTTCAGTGTACAGTACATCTATTTAAGCTAAATGATCCATTAAGTGCATTAGCTCATTAAATTGCTGAAGCCACAATGGCACATTCACTAAATATGCATGAGTCATATAGACGTTTATAGTTCTTGTAGGCAACACTCTTGACTGCAAGAATTAATAGCATTGATAGTTACACATACCATCACATAGCCTCGGGGTCCTTTCAATTTGTGCTAGAGCTAAATGAATACTTCAGTTTAATTCATATACTGTACACTCACGCTCATACACTGTAAAAAAATATTGGTGCCTTACTTTTTTTTTTTTTAATCAACTACATCTATCAAAGTGACTAAAAATATTAAGTTAAACTTTTATAATAAAAAAAACAATTGAAACCTGATTAACTTATTAAAATAAGTTAAAGCAACATAAAAATATTTGTTGTCTTGAGTTTTTGTCATTACATTTTATTTTACAGTGTAAAGCAATAGCATAGCAAAAGCAGATGACAGGCAAATGCTGTCCGTTATAATTTGGCATTATCCATTAGCTTCCACCTCCTATTTACTAGTTATGGATAGGCATGTGTTACGACCCTGGTCTAGGTCAAAGACGTAACAAATAATTCAAGTGACAAATATAATTCACTTTTATAAACTCGAGACGGGTTCATTTATTTGTCTTTTTTTGTTGTTGTTTTCTTTTTTTATCACCCAAAAGAAATGTGAAGCCTATTACCTCGGAGTGAATCCACCAAACAAAATAATAAACAAAACACACTCTACCTAAACACCCACAATAAAACTACCTATACACCTTACAAAGAAAATAACAGAAATAAAAATACAATACTACACCTGACTCCCTAGTTATTTATAAAAACAAGAGAAAATATGAACAATAAAGAAAAAGTGTGGAATCCAACTCCTACTGCTTCAAACTGTGTATACTGTATACAATATTTTTACAGTGATACTAACACACAAAACAAAAACAAACTTGCAGGAAGGGGGAAACACTGGAGGGATCACGATAACACAAAAAACGAAATAACGATAACCGTTTTCAAGGTATACCGCGGTTTGGAAAAGTCAAGGTTTTAAAACCGCCAAAATTTTTGGTTGTACCGTTCCTAAGGTATGTGTAAGATTTTTTTTTTATTTATATTTTTTTTTGTTTGCTTGTTTTTAGGACAACAGTATCTCCCGCAAAAAAGGTATCCAAAGACTGTAAATTGTAACGAAATATATGTTATTGAAACTAATGAGGACAGCAGAAGTCAATGATGCATTTGAATTATTTAGCCTGACATGTTTACTGCTCCAAAATACTTTAAATGTTTCTCAAAATAAAATATATTGTGTTCAAAGAAGGAAAAGGTTTTGTTTTTAGCCACACATTTAAAAAGAATATATTTTAGAGCAGTAATCTCAATACCGTCACACCGTGAAACCGTGATACGTTTATCCAAGGTTATCATACCGTCAGAATCTTATACTGGCCCATGCCTAGTTATGGATACTTTTATAATCACCAGAGAAACTAGTCGTTTGCAAGGACAAAGAAATGTTTTGCATAACTTGCAGCAATCTCATAACCAAGATGCCATACCATTCAATTCCGTTTCAGTGCCGGTTCTTTCTTTAAGGTGATTCAGTATAGGATATAAACATGTCTGCACGATTTACACATCAATGAAATTCAAGAAATGCCCCAATCTGGAATAAACCAGCCCTTCAGATCCTACTTTATCTCTATATCTCTCATTTATCTTAGCATGCATAATTTATTTCAGTCTTGTGCCTAGCATTAAATCTGATATATGCATGGGGATTTCTTATATAGCACTAAATATGAATATGTATTATTATTAGTATTATTGTTGTTGTTGTTGTATTAATTGGAATAATAATATTATTATTAATTGATCATTATTTATTTTTGTTATTATTACTTTCTCATGGAATTTCCAGACTTGCTTTTCAAGCATACTGGTCATATCTTACAAATTTGTCTTTCTAAAGGTGAACAGCATCCTCTACTGCCAAGCACAATATGAACTTGGTGTCAACTAAAGTCTCCAGGCTACTAGAATAGATGTTTTCTCTGTATACAACAGTCCTGTGGAGATCCATAAATGTCAGTTAAATTTCAAACATGCCTAAAGTGAGTTAAAGAACATTAGCTAGAAGTAACTATGAAAATGCAAAGAATAACATATATGATTCCTGGCATTGCACTGACCTGTAATAATGTTGTCAAGAAGTGTTGTGGGCATGCAGAAAATCCCAACAAGAAGATCACTGATGGCGAGGTTGAGGATGAAAAGGTTGGTGACGGTGCGCATGTTTTTGCTTCGTAAAACGATGAAGCAAACCACTCCATTTCCAATCATGCAGACCAGGAATATGAGGAGGTAGGAAACTATGAAGACGGCTGCTACTGATGGCTGATGCAGGTAATATCCAACATATGTAATGTTGTTCAGAGGTAAAAAGAATTCACTGGAGCCATTGATAAAAGTCCAGTTACCATCATCCACAAGGGTAATGTTCAGGTCCAGAGACTCGTTCATTTTAGATCTGCGGATAATAGAATAAGTTGAGAAATGGGTTTTATTTTCACTCTTCTCCACAATCAATATCAAATTTGATATTATTATTTTTTTGTTTTGTTTTTGTCTTTCCCTTTTTTACTTTCAACCACTCTCGCATGCAGCTGCTTCTGAACAAACCTATTTATAAACTGAACTCTCTGACTTCCAGCTATGTAATTAACTGTGCATATTGTAAGCAACTGATTGACAAGTAATGCCCAACCATTAGCCTACTTATCATAAAGTGAATTGCAGTTATCAATCTACGGTCATTCTTGCCTCTGTAATCACTCAGAAAAATGATTCAAATTCAGATACATTAGCTAAATTCTCTTTGGGTGACTTTGGCTCTGATTTAATGTAATCAGAAATACTTTTTTGGCTATTATTATGAAGCTGCACTGAGAATATTTCTGTTGCACAAAGAGATCAGAGTCAGGAGATCATCTAGCTGTTTAAATCATTGGTCAACACACCCTGACCATCATATATTTCTATATACAATGTGTAAAAAAAAAAAAAAGAGTTCAGTATTTAAAAACCTCACCAATGTTTTCATGGTTAAAAGGAAAATCAGGTACGCTTTATTTTCCAGTGTTCATCTACATCGTACACACATTTAATTATTAATGAGTAATACTAATTGACCCTTCATACACATGTAGGGTTAGGGTTGTTTGCATATGGTTAATAGACAAATAAACAATCAAATGCTAATAGACAAAGGGCTAATAGCAGGCACCTTGATAATATAAAATACAAGAGTGTTGACTAACATAAGTTCCACAGTACATTCTAAAACACTAAAGTGCACAACGTCTACTAGTGATACCGTATAATATCCACTGATGTTGTATATCTGTCAATAAAATTGGAACTTGTCATTCACGTCGTATTATAAGCTAACAAAAACACAGACTTATTAGCCAAACATACATAATATATCTTACCTTTTTGTAAACCCAGTTTTCCTATGGCACTACCTGTTCCCAGGTAAAAACGAACACCTCCTTGTTCGCCTGTTCCTCCACGAAGAGACATAAGGAGTCTTTTGATATTTTGTAAATGATCAACTATAGAATTGTTTACAAATTAATTTTACTTCCTCGTTACGGTCTTCGAAATTCTGCGTGCCATAATTTGCAGTTTCAACAAGTTTTCCAAGGGAAGCGCAGCTGCCGGTGTCAGTTCCACAGTCACTTCTCAGCGGACTGTCAGTGAGCAATGAGCAGGCACGAGAGAGAGAGAGAAAGAGAGAGGCTGAGTGAGAATAGAGACCGGCGGTGTGATGATGCGCTTTTAAGCGTCACAGCGCGCGCATGGATGGACACAGCCTTCAATTGCGCTCAGGGCGATAGTACTTGCGTCTAGTGTCATAGTTTCAGCTTCAGAATACAAGCAAACATGAACACCGATAGGAAAACAGTTAAGTACAAAGTATTTTAGTTCATTTTAATCGTATTTGTGCGCTGTCACGTTTTGTTTTGAATCTGAGATTACTGATATAGTTTTATTGATCTTTATTTTATCAAGCTTGTTGTCTTAAAACACAATCTATTTATATGTAATGCACAACTCCGTAAATCCTCATATCTTTAACCATGTCAAATGATTTCTGGATTCACAGATATGTGTTGACACCTTGACTATAGCAATAGGGGGCACCATTCGCTAGTGTATGTGAACAGGACATATGTTTCCTCGATTACTTTAAAGAAGCAGTTCTTTCTAAAACATTAATTTTGTGACTATGTACTCGACGTTATTTTGCCCCAAACCTATGCTGGTTCCTTTAATCCATGACATGATGCATAGCAGAATGATGGGCACTGGCATTCAGTTTTCATTTACTTTGCTTTTTCCATACAATAAAGGAGGACACCCGAATGCAGATCAAGGGTGTAGTCTTTTTTTCTTTTTCTTTTTTTTTTTGCTGAGGATGCTTACCTGATTTTAAGCAATGTTACTGGGATCAACATGCTTGCATGTTCGTATTGTATTGGTTATCTTGTAAATGTGTAAAGAAGAAAAAACAGCACCAGAATTTCTTTCTTCACACACACAAAAAATAATTTGTTGAATCAACATGATTTAATCGTAGCACCCATTGTGCACCTAAACAAATCAAGTAAACTTGAATTGCTTTAAATGCTGTATATGAACGCAATATGAACTCATTAATTCAACATGGTTTTAATAGGTCTGTGTAGCTTCTTTGCAGCTAATTGAATTAAAATGTTTGTGTTGTGTTTATCTGGGACTATCTTATATTGAAATTTATTCTTCTATTCATTCAGTGTCAGTAAAGCACTTCAACTCAACAAGATTCTTCCTCGGTACATCAACAAGTTTCTGTCTTGTTCGTGTATGGTTATCAAAATCTATTGTGTTGCTTCAATTAGATTTGTCTTAGTTATTCAGTAATCTACAAAAAGTACATAAAACATGCAGCCAATTTAACACTTTTATTTTTTCATTAGACATTAACAGAAAGTTCAAACTGTATTCTTCATTTTGAGGTCTCTATTAAAGTAACAATGTGTAAAACGTTTAGCAAAGAAAACCTTGGCTCCTAAAAAAAACTAGATAACCAAGCAACCGAGTCTTTAATTATTTGGTCTTATTTCTAAAAATGAATCTGTTATAACTATCCTTTTGAATTGTGAAACACTAGCTTGACATAACAAACTAAAAAAATAACAGTAACATGAATGATCATGCATTTGTAACATTAAGCAAACATTTGTGATTTTTTGTTTATAGCTGTAACAAAATAATTAATACAAAAATAACTTGCAGCTAGTTCGCGGTGATTTCACCAAATTACGAAAAAAGTAACATTCACACATTAACGAAAATAAACATAAAAGTATATAAGAGCATAGCTGTAAAAATAGTAACACAGAAGAAAACAGTGGTATTGAAAAAAAAAACTTTATTTTGAATAAAGTGTTAGTAGACTGTCTGCTTAATATCTGTTGATGCTGACATTTAACAGTCGTTCAACAGACATTTAACTGACTATAAGAAACTTTGTAAGTACAACCCCAACCTAACAGTCTACTTATAATCTAATGAGAATTAGTTGCCATGTAGTTGCAATGTTACTTAAATTAAACAACCAGACCATCAAAAAAAGTGTGACCAAATAAAGTTCTAATTACAAAAAAAGATGTACTGAGCATCAGTGATTGTTCCACTCCCAGAAAATATTTGAAACAGATACAGTCAGTTGACAACACTGTAGCGATGTCAGTCCATTTAAAACACTGCAGCTTCACTAATTATGCCGAGCTTACTTGCTCTAGCATCCCATTTAAAGGAACCATAACCGCTGTCTAGGAGAGCTTTTGTCCAGCTACAAATGTGCATCTTCGTCATTCAATGACTACATCAGTCATGTTCAAGCTCATGCAGCAGTGTTCATGCCCCAGTAGCTTGTTTGAAGGGAACAGTTCAAAAATGAAATCGTCAATACGCAAAAGGAACTCTAAGTGCATTTTAGTTTTTGTTACTTGTGCCAAGAATAAGTTGTCAATATATATGTGGAACACCAGTTCAAAAAAGTTCAAAAGTTCAGTCTGTCAAGCTAAGCATGAGCAGTGACTTCTTATGTGGTTTTATTGGTGGGTATGCAAACCAGCAAAAGTGCATACTGCCACCTACTGTGATGGAGGTGCACAGTAACTCACCAGAGAGAGTCTGTCATATGAAGAGATTAAATCTAATTGAATCGACAAGTTCTCATCTAATTCACTTGATTATTTCTTTGTTTAGTTTCAAACAACTAGAATGAATAATTTGACAGAACATTCTGTTTTTTTCCTTAGGACATATTTGTATTTTGCAAATCGAGCAAGTGGCTTGTTGACTTTTTTGATTGCAAGTAAGATCTGCCAAGAAGAACATTTCCATCAACTAAAAGTAAAAACAGAGGGGCTTGCAGATGCAGTTTATTTCATGGTCTGACATCAAACACCTGGTGGCATCACACTGTTAAAAATAATATTTGTTAATCAACAGTTTGCGAATTTTGTGTTTTTTTGTTTATTTTGGGGGGCCACGGACATGGTGGCTTAGAGGCGGGCACTGTCTCCTCACAGCAAGCAGGTCACTTGATCGAGTCCCAGCTGGGCCAGTTGCCGTTTCTGTGTTTGCATGTTCTCCCTGTGTTGGTGTGGGTTTCCTTCGGGTGCTGCGGTATCCCCAACTGTGTAAAGAAATGCAGTATAAGTAAATTGAATAAAAATAAATTAATTGGCCGTAGTGTACTGTATGTGTTTGAGAGAGTGTTTGGTTGTTTCCCAATGCTGGGTTGCAGCTGGAAGGGCATATGCTGCTCTGTCAACTTTTGATGCTGAAAATTCAACTTTAAAGGTTCAGGACACCTTGGAATACTTAAAAAAAAAACAACTTTAGATTTGTGTGTGTGTTGAGTATCAGTTAAGAAAATGTCTGCACTCTTTAGCTTTAATTGTGGGCAAAACTGGATAATTTTGAGCTTTTGTCTGCTAATTTCATCTTCTGGGTTTAAAATAATTTTTGGGGCGGCATCAAAATAGTTGATGTAGCACAAATCTACTAGTGGAGTGAAGACGCGTAGGTTTCTCATTATTAGTCCATAATCCACAGGGTTTGTTGCATGTTTTTCCCCGCGATTCTGTCAGGCCCGATACAGCAAAACTGTTGGTTTGCCGCAAGCTTTTTTTGTCAAGAGAGCTGTACGAGAATTGGAGAATGGCAGACTTTGTCTTTTATCAGTTGAGTTTGTTACAATCGAGACACATCGCCCATTTCTGTGCTGCTGTATGTTTAAAATCCTCCAGATTACCGGCAGGGCTAATGGTTGAAATAGACGGAGAAAGAGACCTGCTGCACTGCTATCTAGTGTCTCTGCATGCAGACCCGGGGATTGAAGAGGAGAGAAGTCCTCCTCATTTATAGTGTTTATGTAAACATGATTATCTTTAGAATGATATAACAAATTGTGGTTTTGTGCAAATGAAATTGCGATTAACATATGTTGCAGGGTATTAAATTACTTACTGTTTATTTCTTTGCATTTTAACTTTAAAAAACTATAAAATCATAGGTCTCCTCACTATTTGTGTCTCATTTTTTGAGCTAACGGACAAGTTGTTCGCTCCACTCTTTTTCCCCTGCTTTGCGGCCACGCCCACTCCTCCCTCTGCCCGCAGAGCTCCAGGCCCATTTCTAAGCATTTTTTGAAAAATTTCTGAGGTAGACTTGAACTAAAAGAGGAGGGTTTTCATGGCCTTTTATCAAAGTGACTTTAATTGATATTTGAGTAGTTTGAAATAATATAATGTTTAAGAAATAATTAATAGACAAATAAATCTGTAAAATAACAGAAAATATACTGGAAGCTTACTACACAGTTCTTGTACCATAATGTACAACACCAACCCTGACAATATATCACCTTAAACTATTAAAGATGTTAATAAAAGTCACTTTTCCTAACTTTTTTACGGTTAAAAGATGTCAGAAGAAAAAGATCAAGGTCTCATAACTTAGAAAATTCAGGATATTTTTACAGTGCATGTCATTTAGATGTCTTCTGTGTTACATTCATATTTCAGTCCAATCAGACCCTATTTTGAAAAAATGTATCAGACCAAAAATATATACATATATGTGAATTAATTTAGACCAGCTGTGCTTATTGTAGATACAGTCATCTTACGACATAAGGAACCTCAAAGTACATGTGTGCACTTTGCCACAGAATTGACAAAACATCCAAAACAACGCTTGAGCATACCCTACTTTATAGTCATATCTTGTAAGCTGTTTTTGGTTTGTTTAGATGTCTTTGGTCTAGAGGTCTGTGTTGTTTAAATTTCAGTTGAACCACAAAGCTTGGATGGCACTGATCACACTAATTAAGATGAAGCACTCTAAGGTGAGGTGTGAACACACCCCAAGAAGCCTCAGTCCTCTTGTTGGATCCGCACCATATTCTGATGGCAGATTTCTTACTTGGAGTAAAAACACCACACTTTTTTTTAATCAAGCTAAAACTGAACGTGAACACATCCTATGTGCCATTGTGCCTAACAAGACGCATGAATAGAGGATATATTAACGATTTAAATAAATCCGAAAGACAAAACAGTCCTCGCTCATTCACAGTCTGCAACGCACTGATCTGAAGGGTGGTGAGAGTCTGAGAATCCAACTAAATGAAAAACAGCGAGTGCTTTCTCTCTCTGACAGTGCAGTGAAATGAGCTGGAAATGGGCTCCCACGGCAGCAGCATCAAATGGACACATCAGTACTTTGAAAGCTCTTCCAGTGGGTTATGTCTGTATATTTAATGTAACATACAAAAATGAATATATTAGTTAATTTAGTTTCTTAAAACAAACTCCTGGGAAAACTTCATAACTATTACAACAGTACACACATTTACTGTATGTATCTGTAAAACATGTTCAGTCTATATGCATGCACAAGTACTTCACAAGCAAATGAATGATTGCAGACTACAGGATTGTTTGTGTGCAGGCACATACTGTATAGCAGTGGTGCTCAACCCTGCTCCTGGAAATCGACCTTCCTGCTGAGTTCAGCTCCTACCCTGATCAAACGCACCTGAAGCAATTAATTAGGACCTGAACAGCACTAGATAATTACAGGCAGGTGTGTTTGATATGGGTTGCAACTAAAATCTGCAGGACGGTCGATCTCCAGGAACAGGGTTGGTCACCCCTGCTGTATAGTGTTTCTTTACAAATATTATATTGATAGCTACTGACTTGGCAGGCACAATACAGCATTTTTTTCAGTTGTCTGAAAGTTTTTTCGGAAATGCAAAAAAGTTTTTCCATTGAATATTTGTCATTATACAGTTATTATATGAATACACCACAATTCATTCATTCATTCATTTTCTTGTTGGCTTAGTCCCTTTATTTGTTACATTGGAGTGACGATGACAACGGAGGCGAGGATCCAAGTGCAGATTTTAATGAAGTCAGTATAGCAGCGGTCATCAGGGGCAAACAGATATATACAGGCAAACAGAAATCAAAACAGGCGGAAGGTCAAAAGGCTGGCGGCAGGCAAGGATAAACAAATAGCGAGGCTAAGGTCAAAACACAGAAAAAACAGGAACACAAGAAATGCGTTGTAGAGTCACAAACAGATAACAATACTCAGCAAGGATAGTGTGTGTATGTGCTGCTTACAACCCAGGCTCGTTCTGAGAATGTAGTCCCGAGTACGTTTCATGGAGGCCGCAGAATACGTCCCGTCAGGTACGTCTTTTTGCACTTTTTGCTTTGGCAAGTCCACAAGAGGCCACTGCGGACGCTTTTTTTTAGATCTCAAGTGTCTCTCGTGAGTGCCGTTCACGCCTGCCGTTCTCGCGTAAACCCACCAGAGGCCGCTGTCGGCCCACCGTTTTTGGCTGACTGAACGACTGACTGACTGACCATCCAATCGGACTGACCGACCCTCCCCCTTCCCTAAACCCAACCAAAATCTTATCGATTGACCCACCCACAAACTGGTTGTAGCGGTAAAGTCGTCCACACGAGGCGGTCGGCCGGTAAGTGCAAGAAGAAACGCCGTCACACCGCCCCATAGCGTTGGTTTAAAAAAAATTAAACGCAGCCATACGTACCTCTGACCACGTACTGAGCGGTCTCCAGAAACGTACTCGGGACAACGTTTTCACAATGAGCCTGTGTTGGCTGCTTATGTAGGGAGTGTAATCAGTATTTGATGGTCCTCCGGTGGTGTGTATGCAATCAGTCGTGATATGGAGCAGGAGTGTGTGTGTGCGCTGCATGACTGGAGTTGCAGTCCTTAAGCCAATCTGTAGTTCACAGAAGTGTGTGTGTAAACCAGCGATCTCTGACTGTGGAGATCGCTAGTGATCGTGACATTATTAATCTGGGGCCGCCACAGCGGAATGAACCACCAACTTATCGCAGTGGATGCCCTTCTAGCCGCAATCCATCTCTGGGAAACATCCATACATTCTCATTCACACACATACACTACGGACAATTTAGCTTACCCAATTCACCTGTACCGCATATCTTTGGATTATGAGGGAAACCGGAGCACCCGGAGGAAACCCACACAAACACGGGGAGAACATGCAAACTCCACACAGAAATGCTAACTGACCCAGCCGAGGCTCGAACCAGCGACCTTCTTGCTGTGAGGCGACAGCACTACCTACTGCGCCACCGTGTCGCCCAACACCTACAATCATATACTTATTTGACTTTCATCAGACATTTTGTAGAATGCATTTTTATGGATTTTACATATTCATATGTAATCATTTTAAAAATAATAACTTTACATACAATTAATTTTGCAAAAGATTTACAATGTAAAGGACTGCCTCATTACTTGTTTATACAGTAGATGTTTTTCAAATATTTTGATGTATGGCTGCAGAAATGAACTAGCATCATGAAATAACACTTTTAGTTCATTTGATTAAAGCAAAACATAATCACCTTATTTGTTACATTATCATAATTCTTCTGTAATTCTGATTACCAGTGCTGAAAAAAAAATCAATCAATAACATTTCACCTTTAACATCAGCGCCAGTGACTCACAAAAAATTACCTATGTTCTTAAAATGCCTGTACAAAAAAATCTTTTTTTCATTGATATTTTTGTGGTGTTCTTTGGGTCATTGTCCTGCTGGAAGATGAACCGTCGCCCCAGTCTGAGGTCAAGAGCAGTCTGGAGCAGTTTTTTTTT
>CAIGQQ010038283.1:1921276-1941854 GCA_903798035.1 Danio albolineatus
GGGGGGAACTGCTATCAAGATCAAGTCGGGAATTACTTCAGAACACCAGCACAATTGAATGAGACATTATTCAGAGGATGATAACGTGTAACACTTAAACATAAACAGCCATAAAGAGGTTGGTGTCATGATCTCATTCTTTTCGGCTGTGCGTGCACATTAGATTGAGCAACCTGAAAAATATATTGATTAATATGTGTGATTTAAATTTTTATAAATGACCCTAAAGAGACACTTTTTGTTTAATATTTTTGGTACTTTTAGAGGTGAAATTTAACCATAAGCTTGGCAAACAGTTTTGACTTGCCTTACAAGGACTTTGGTATATACAAATATAAAAAGCAGCCAACTCAGAACTTTTAACTCAGAAATATCCATATGTGTCAACCACTGCTGACTTTGAAGAAATCCCCTGTTGATAGTACAGTTGTATTTACTAGCAAATACACATTTTAGACAGGTTTTAATTGCCAGATCCAAGTGCATTTTGTAATTGTTTTACTTCTGTGTGAAATCAACATTCAGTTTTCCACAGTTATTAATTATAGTTTCTTCAGAGAGTTCATGAACAGACAGCGTGAAGCACTATGGCAGATAGCGAAACTTGTTAGAGAGGTCTGGCAGATCCTATGAAGCGTCAATTGGAAGAATGTATTCAAACATGACTCAGTTGACTCAGAAGTGTGTACTGCAATTTATGAACATGAATTTGTCAAGAAAAGTCGAATGTCTGAAAATATCATCAGCAAACTTTTGTGACAAAATCAGTTAACTGGATTATTAATTTTTAAAAGGCCATCTCCACAGGACACAGGCTTTATACCCTTTAGAAAAAGCCACAATTCATTTACTGAACCTCCAAATGAACAACCAGACTCACTTTCAGAAAATATTTTCCTATCTCAATAACTAAAGACACCCACAGACAATATAAAAAACATTCAATTGGGCATGCTAATATTTGTTGTATGTATCATTGCAGTTATAACTCTTGACCTGAACAGGCAAGTGCTGCTAGCAGTTTGGTTCAGACAGAAATGTGTAACAGGTTCTGAGCACACAGGCTTTTGAAAATACTTCAGGGCATAAATGAATATGTTAAATAGCTCAGAAATGATGCACAAATCATGAGTTTTGGCAGTGCAGTGAATGGTAATTCATTTACATATTCATGCGCATGTACATAATGTACAGTCTGTGATTGTGTTGTAGCAAATGCTTTATAAGCAGGGCTTCCAGTTATTGTCTCAATCCCCAAATTCATTCATTCATTCCTTTTCCTTTGGCTTAGTCCATTCATTCATCAAAGGTCACCACAGCGGAATGAACCACCAACCTATCCAGCATATGTTTTGCACAGCGGATGCCCTTCCAGCTGCAGCCCAGTACTGGAAAACACACACACACTCATCCGCTACGGCCAATTTGGTTAATTCAATTCACCTGTACCACATGCGTTTGGACGGTGGGGGAAACCAGAGGAAACACATGCATGCTAAATTGGGGAGAACATGCAAACTCCACACAGAAATGCCAACTGGCCCAGCTGGGACTCAAACCAGCGACCTTCTAGCTGTGAGGTGACAGTGCTAACCACTGAGCCCCTGTGTCGGTCAATCTCAAAATGTCACATTAAATTCTTGTGGTTTTGCTCTGAGTCCATACTTTTGTTACATAACGCTGCTTTGACTGTCAGAGCTCTGAGCTCTTCTCAGTACAGTCTTGGCAGAAGCGCACATTAGGGCAAACTGGAGCTGCAAAAGGGAAATTTGCCAGCACCCATGTGAAAAATAAAATGATAAATGTGACATTGTCTCATGAACTTAGCAAACACATGCATCATTGTAAGTCAGCTAGACTGCAGGTGCCCATGAAGTGTGTCATTTGGGATTGGGCTATATCGTTTGATTGCAAACTAGTATGACTCGTCAAGCTGGTTTAATCTAATATTTAAATATCAAACGTAAACTTAACCTGACATTTTCCATATGAGACCAAATCTAAAGGTAACAGTGCATCAGAATTCAATATATCTGAATAGCAGATGCTTTTTGGTGAGGCAGTGGACTTCACAGAAAAGCTGTTTTAAAGGCATAGTCCACCCAAAAATTTCAATTTTGTTATCATTTTTCACTCTTCACTTGTCACAAACCTGTTTGAGTTCCTTTCTTCTGTTGAACACAAAAAGACAGCACTGTGGCTCAGTGATTAGCACTCTTGTTTCACAGTAAGTCACTGGTTCGAGTCCCAGCTGGGCCAGTTGGCATTTCTGTGTGTAGTTTGCATGTTCTCATGGGTTCCTCTGGGTGCTCCGGTTTCCCCCATAGTCCAAGACACATGCTATAAATGTGTTGGATAAACTAAATTGGCCGTAGTGTATTAGTGCGTGTGTGAACGCAAGAGTGTATGGGTGTTTCCCTGTATTGGGTTGCAGCTTGAAGGGCAGCCGCTCCATAAAACATATGCTGGAATTGTTGGCGGTTCATTCCGCTGTGGCGACCTGAAGAAAAATGAATAAATGAATGAATGTTGAACAAAAAATAAGATATTTTGAAAAAAGCTGGAAACCTGTAAAAACTGAGTGCTGTAGTATTTGTCCTCCAACTATGGAGGTCATTAAATTATTTTTATCTTTCTTTAAAATGTCTTCTTTTGTACTCAAACCAATAAAAACAACTGTTGTTAACAAAGAAATAAAGATAAACGTACATTACACCACAGAATGAGACCTGACCCGATCACACCTCACAACAGTTTTTCTTAGTTGTTTACACACAATTACTTGTACTTCAGACACTGACTACAATAGCTACAACATGTAACTGATGCGCCAACCCTCTGAACCAATTCTGCCAAACTACAAACACAATTCCTGCTTTACACTAAAATTGCAGGTTTAAAACACACTTTTTTCAAAACACTACACACAATTCTCTGCAATGGGCACAATTTTCATGGCGAAAATCTCTTGTTTTCACAAGGAACACACCTTCATTCAAAATTAAGTCAGTTGCCTTACTTTGCATACTAACTCAACACATGTAACTGTATTTAGCAAATACTTCTGTTGATGGTAGGTGGTCACATGCTAAATCCATGACTTGCAGCAGATCTACTCTGGTGAAGGGGTATCGTACACTTTCCATCTCCAAGAGGAAAAAAACTCCTCGATTCGATTCAGTAAATGCCAGTACGGAGAGAGGTAAAAGATTATAAATTGCCAACTGCACTTGTCCTCTCACTTTGTTTCTTCTAGCTATTCTTAGACACTCTCCTTCACACCTTCAACAACCTGTTTGCTTTCTAAACTGGCTTATATTGGTTGTCACATCCATACATGAAAAATGTGACATCATTTTTAGTGGTTGTTTTTAATCAATGACATCTATTTTGTTTTTGATTGTTGCTGCTTGGGTTGAGCGGTATGGATGGCATGTGCATTAGAGCGCAGAATGTGTTTTGAGAATGAGAATGTGTTTAGAGTTTTGTTTTACCATACGAAATGGTTTAAGGTATTGGCAACAGACTGCACAATTAGCTAAATGAGGTCAGGCACTGTGAACTTAGTTCAGCAAATAGGTATCAGTGTTGGTTTCAAATTTGTGGAATTGTATCTCCCTGATTGTCATAGTTTTTGGTTCTACACGTTGTGACACCAACAATGCTGTCGTTTAAAAAGTAATTTAAACTGAGCCAATGTTGGTAAAAATAGGTCCTGCAATTGTATGATGCTTTAGTAAATGCACTTCTGGTCTGTCTGACTGACTTTCCTTTTACCTCTATTGACACATTTAGGGGTATCTACAAGCACAGTATTTTTGTTTGTGTGTTGATTTCAACTTTCAATGAGGATTCTTGGAAATTGCTTACTGAAAATTTTCTTGCACTTTGAGCCAGGCCGCCTCCAATGTTCCTCTCAAAAACTAACTAAAGGTGCATAATGTGACAGAGCCCTGGGCAGAGCGCACTGACAATCTGCTTGAGGAGCTGATGAAGGCATGCCAGCACCAATCTTGAGATATCACCATTTAAGTCTGAGCACACTCACAATTCTGCCAGTAAGAGATCAGCGAATGATCTCCTTAAACACTCTGCTATCACATTGGACTCTGGCCATCTGAGCATAATATCTCTTTCTGTCATTTCTATAATGTTCACTAGGCAGTGAAGAAGCACTGTTGACAATCAATTGCAAAAAAAAAATAAAAAAATCTATACTCCAACTGCATCTCAAATTGCACACTAGGAAAAAAGGTGTTTGACAAAATAAGGATGCCTGAATTCATAGTATTCGTAAAAGAAAAGACAAAACTGCCTGGATGACTAATGAGAGTCTGAAGTGTGAAGTGCGAATTAATTAGGTCCAGATTACTTTCTTTCTGCACACAGTCAATATGAGTGTGAAGGGCAGTCATTAGCATTTCATTTGTTTGCCATGAAAGAAACAGCTCTAACGTTATTTTACAAGTCTGTATGGATGTTACAAGTTCTTATTACATGGCTCTCTTGAATACTTGATTCTGATTGGTCTGTCACAATATCCCAAGATTATTCTCATATAACACATTGATAACACTGTCCCGCTCACAGAAATAATAATACAACAGATGAATCCAAGATGTAAGTGTGTTTATTGATTGGTAATCAAAAATAACAGAGTAACAGGGTCCAAAAAAGTGTAAACATAAGTTCATAACTGTTCATAAGGCATGGGGAAACGTGAGCTGATAGCGTCCAGAGGTAAGCCAATAGCCAGGCAAACAGACCAGATAGTCAGCCCACCGAAAGGCTTGACAAGACAAAGATTAACATGATCAAACATTAATTAACTGACAATGTAACAAAGGACTGCCACTTAGATATAGCCATGGTAATTAGCCACAGCAAGGAGGCTGATCAAAACAGCTGATCCGCGTAGCAGTGAACCACATGACTACAACAACACTGACTCGCCACAACAATGCATGTTGCAAAAGCAAAACATAAGCATGTGACAACAACGCAGACAATACCAGAAGTGCGAACACACTTACAACCGTGACAAACACAGACTCATCTGGGTACTATGAATCATCTTGACCATTAGTGAATATTCATATGCTTCTCTATCACTTTTATTGACTGTTTAACATCATATTCTTGTGACTGAATAATAAGTAAGAAAGCTTAGTCTGCATCTTACTGCAGGCTTTACGTTAAATTAAAGAGTTTGTAAATTATTACAGCTTTTAAGTATAAAAGCTTGATACTTTTGTATCAAGTAGCCATGCAAAAAGAGGGATAATGTACAGCTAGTATTGGTTTTTAGAAAATAAAGCCCTCCAGTCTTATACAACAGCCATCTGCTCCATGTCAGGCTGCTGATAAGCCTGTCGGGCTTAACTCTGTGAGAACAACCAGCTAGTTGTGTCTTTCTTTGCCCTACCAGTGATAACATCTAATTTTGTGTTTTCAGACATTCTAGTGAGGTTAATTTGACTTTTTCCTTTGTTTTACCTTATAATGGTGTTCCAATTTTCAAGGCCAGGCCATTAGAGAGAACAAATTAGACTCTTAATGAATGGTTTATTCTATGAACAGGGCCTCTGAGTGCATCCTTCACAAAAGCATAGTGAAAGGCTAGCTCTCTCATTTCCTGCAATCTTTCACATTCTTGTTCAGCAAGCATACTTAACATGAAGGGCATGCCTCTATGTCCTTTCATGTAAGCTGTATTGGACAAATGTTTCTATACTACACATGAGACAATTGGCAATGGCCAGATCAGGACATTATGTCAGGTCAGTGTAATTGCGTATATACCTTGATTAACTTCATGTTATTCAAGTCTTATATACATCATCTGATCCACAAATAGCTGATCTATCTGTTTGTCTGTCTGTCTGTCTGTCTGTCTGTCTGTCTGTCTGTCTGTCTGTCTGTGTGTCAATCCAGTTTAATAGGCTATATGCCCAGGGACCTTTTATTTTGAATGAACCCAGTAATGCGCTTCTGGTGAACTGGCCATCATAAAGTCATGCATTTAAGATCTGTTTTGTTTAGATTAAGTGAATTTCACTGCCTAATTGAGATGATAAAAAGTAGGCTCCGGTGGGAGCAAAGCTGAATTGCGTGGAGTCCTGTTCTGTATGTGGTGGGTGGTGGATGAAGAGGATCTGCTGAGCTTCTTTTAGGTGGGAGCAATTTGTGTCTGCATTTGGTTCTGAGAAAGCCCTACATTGTTGGGGCTGATACGAAAGACATTAAATAGAGAATTGGAGAAAGGACCTATCATGAAATTGTTGTCGATTTCTTTTTTGATTAATACTGTAGATCCACAGTTTTGTTCTGCGAGTGCTGACAGGAGGTTAGGGTAAACAAGGTTACTGGAAAGAAGAAACAAAACATGGAGATGGAATCCGTGAGATAGACCTGAAATAAGATATTCTGTAAAGTCAGGATCTTTGTGGTTAAGTATTTTGGAAGACAGTTGACAAATAGTTAAGAAATGTTGAGGAATATCCTCACCTCTTTTGTCATAAAGCCTGTAAAAAGCCATGCAAAGCAGCGTAAAGATAATGATACTGTGTCTAGTGTTTTCCAGTATTAATGAAAATTTACAGATGTATATAATCAATCCAGAAAATCCTACTGTATGAGTTTGTTAAATATGTTATTTATTTGTTCTGTTTTTTTTTTTTTGTTTTTTTTTTACAAATGAGCTCCCAAAAGTATAAATTATTTGCAATCAATATTTAATAACCATGCATTTATTCATGAAATAAGTAGTCCTATAAAGATACTGCATGTTTTCTTCCGTTAAGCTGGAAACAAGCTAGGCAATTTTATTTATTGTTCATGATGTGTCATGCCTGGGATAGTGAATTACATCAATTCAAATGCGTTTTCTGTATGTATGCCCCCTTACTTTGTTAAGTAAAGCAACACCATTTGTTGAATATTTGCAATTGCAAATGGATTTTGTTTTGTTATTCACAGCTACCTGTCCTGGGGATTTGATAAGGAAGTGTCTGCTAACAAGACAAATGTTTTTGTGCATGCTCTAAAATACAAAGGTGGACTTTTAAACTTCTTTAGAATGACTTGGGAATATAAATCAATTTTTTCTTTTTTTTTTTTTTGAGTCTGGGGCAACGTTATTTGTTTTGTTTTATTATGTGATTAGAAAGCTAACAGACTTATAAAATATGCTAGATGTTAGTAAGCTACCTGCCCCAAATTAATCACTTTCCAAAAAGGACCGAAGCAAGAAAATCAAAATAAATAATCATTGAACATAGCCAGACAAAATAAATAAATAAATAATTATATTACAAACTTGATTCATTTTATTTATACCCTTCATTGTCTGATTTTACCGCAGCTTAACTGATGTGAGAAGAATAGAGGGTTTTAAAGATTAAACCAATGAGTATATGCCATTATTATTATAATAACATTAATCGAGTAGAATGAAACTTACACCATAGACTTAGATGGTGAAAAAATTAACAGTGGCAAAGCTCTTTCATTTCTGTCAGATGGCAATGAGATTTCAGCGTCTTTACAATAAATCCTTTCCTGGACTCACAAGTAAATTAGAAAAAGAGTATAAACAGCCAGATGATCTTGCATAAGGGTGGGTGATTTACTATGCCAAGATGTCAACCTGCCATCTGGCCATGATCACAGAAACCTCAGTAATACTTCTGTTGCTTCTCTTTGAAGATGCTGTTTCAAATAAGATCATACTCAACACAGCAGGAGGAAGAGTAATAGATATTGCCTGCGACATGGTCGAATAATTAGTTGTTGACATTTTACACAATGACAGCTAATTATGCTAGCTAGGGAAAGCCAACGTGCTTAAAAGTGCTGTATGTATGTTTTTGATATTTCTAAAGCATGAACATTCTATAACATACTCGCAGATATTTAAGAAACATGCTAAGTCAGCATTTGTGTTTAGCTGAAAAACAGTGCTAAAGTGAAATTTTTGTTTTGAAAAAAGTAAATACATAAATTCGAGAATGTCTGTTGTTTTGGTCACTGTAACTTGCCCACTTGAGATTTACCCAATTATATTTCTGCACTCTGTGTTGCCATGGAAAACACATCATATTTCATTTCAGTCATGTACGGTAGGCTAATGCCAGTGCAGCCAAAAGTGCAACCTCTGTCAACCAGCTGCAGCCTCCAAAATAAGACTCAGATTCAGTTATAGAATCCACATTAGGTGGTTAGATACTACAAACGTAAACATTAGCTGAGCAGCATTGCAACATGCAACGTTACAAGATTCCAGTGACCAGAAACTCTCTGTTCGTACATGGAGCAACACGGCAGAAACATTTAAATACAGCCATTCAGAAGCAATGAATTGTGCACTCACTGCACTTCAGCTAAAATGGTAAGGTTTAGAATCTAATTTATACATATTAGATTCATACATACAAACCTCTTTAACATTATTAAAAGAATAAATTGAATGACTGATATTTGTTGGTTTGCACTTTCTATTTTTTTTTTCAAGATTAGAGGTAAACATCTGCATCTACTTTCAATATGGCAATAAATGTCAAGCTCACATTGATAGCATTTAACATTGAAATAGCAGATAATCAGTACCTGAGGTGATTGTTTTCATTGAAGTTATGCTGCTTTTCAGCTGTGGGAAATCGAAACTAGATAAAAAAAAAATAGATATTTCAGGTTATGTTTTGTACAAAAACTCTTTTAACGTGGAAATTATTTTTGTCATGCGTCATCGCGAGTAGTTGTAGTGTACTGTTGGTGCCATCAATCTGACAACCAGGTTTTACAGGTAGTCATCAGAGAAGGGGCCAGGTGAAAAAGTGTTTTGATCTTGAACTGTAATATTTATTTCAATCATTTGGTGTCAATCTTAATGTACATATGTCACACACCCAGCTCTCTCCAATCACCATTCACATTCTCCCTCACCATCTCAGTCCTTTAGCCCCAATCATCACTCTCCCTCTCCAGTAACCTCTCACCACACCCATGCACAATCACCAGAACACTAATGAGAGACACCTGCACCAGCAATCACCAGTCCCCTATAAAGGCTTAACTTTTCCAGTTGTATAACGGCTGGAATAGAAGTCAGATGGTTCACCTCACCATCTCCCTTGCTCGCCTTCTTCTGTGGATGTTTCCCGTGTCCTGTGGACGTTTCTCCTAACCTGTGGATGCACATGCTGTGATTAAGGGAAGTGATTTTATATGATGGTTGAATGAAGAATCTTGTTTACATTTGTGAACAGCTTACACGTCTGCTCTCCATCCAGGAATATCACTCACCTGCTTCTCCTGTTGAACTATTCACTGTGTTTTGAATAAACTGACGAAAAGAGAACCATTCTTCCACCTTTAAACTTCTTGTTCTTCTCACTAATGGCCCGTTTCCACTGAGTGGTATGGTACGGTACGGTATGCTTTTAGGGCTGTTTCCACTGTCTAAAAGCTTACCGTACCGTACCATTTTTGGTCACCCTTTGCAATGGGTACCAAGGGTACCAAAGGGTGACCAAAAGGCGGAGCTAGACGCGCAGCTGAACGCTATTGGTTTACAGAGATACGTCATTTGCTCGCGCAACAAGCCAGAATGAAAACAAAGGACCCGTCATGTTTAATACACAGCCGAGAGACAATATACCGAAATAATATAAACATATAATAACAAGCCATGGCCGACCCGAGCTCAAACAAACCTTGTCGTCATCTTGATGAACAGCCACAAAGCCAAGAAGAAGAGCAGATTCTCCCCTGTGCCCCATAGTTTTTTACGAGCACGTCTGAAGAGCGAGCGGTTTCGCTTTCTCACTTGCGTCTGCGTGCGCGTCAATATTTGAAATAACAAACTTCTTGAGCTGATGATAATAACGTGCGCTTGATTATTGACGTGCTTTTGAAACCCGATCCTTTCAGAAACAGACAAACATGAAACTGACGCGTGCAAAAAACAAAGGAGAAGCCTTCTGGACTATTATGAGCTCGGAATGACGGGATTACTCTCTAACAAGAGGTTTATGTGCTGGTGAAGATTAAAGACACAGATGAGAGGTTTGCACGGACTGTGGGCTATTTCATGTTGTTTTTGAACCTAAATAAGGACTAAATGTGTGCTGCGTGTAGTTTTTCTGTAATTGGTAACATATCGGAGACCGTAAGGGGCTGTATGTGTTCATATATGCTGCATTTATTATTTTTTTTAAATAATCGCGGACAGTAGGCTATTTTGCATCATTGATCTGCTCTTATAATCACATCATGTTCATAGAAAGGTTAGTAATGAACATTTCTACACCAGTATGTATGTGTATAATAAAGCCTCTGTTTTGTGAGAAGAGCTTCTCGGATGATTTGTGAACGACCCGTAAAGCTTTACTGTAAACATTTCCTCAAGCGAAAAGGACGTGGACTGAAAATTTCTGCTGTACACCATGCCCACCAAAAGAGTACCCTTTAGCAGTGGAAACGCAAGCCTGATAAAGGTGACCCATACCGACCCGTACTGTACCATTCAGTGGAAACGGGCCATAAGGCCCCGTTTACACTAATGCGTTTTAGTTTTAAAATGGTGGTTTAGAATGAAAACGATCCACACTAGCGTTTTACCTAGCATTTTTGAAAAGAGCTCTGTTCACACTGCACCACGGAAAACTCACATCATGAGACCACAGAAACACACTCTGGCATGCACTGCAGCGTATGCGCACGTCTGAGCTCCAGGCAGTCAGCAGGTTCTTTGAGCACACCTCACCAGATGACAGCAGTGCATGTCGGACAGTTCATCAAGGTTATATCACTGGTTCTCTTCTCACTAGTTGTTAACGTGATATTTAATTAATCTTGTCTCTATCTAATGACTCTTTGTTATTTTGAGTCTATTTCTTGTTCTCATTTAACGTGCTCTGGCTGAGCGCAAAGATAGCTTTAATATATATTTATGTAATCAAGTACACTGATTCTATACATTTGACTGATTGCTTGCGTTTATTTCCTATGTTGTTTAAATTTATTGTTATACCTTTATAATGGTCGTTATTAATTATTAAACTGATATTCAGCAAAAGAGAGGGTATGCTTTGTATTTTTACTGGACATGAAAGGAGGCAGTTATGTGATAAGCTCCATTTTGTGTAGCAGAAACCCTAGGAACATTTTTCAATCCATAAAGTCCCCAGTCTAAAGCATATTTTGGAAGTATGCAATTATAATTTAAATGTAATTCATATAACTATGATGACTTTCTTATAATTATGTCACTTAAAGTGTTCTCTGGGAAGGATTTTTATAAAAATATTCTCTCATTTATACCTGGTGAGCAATGACAGGTACTGTAAGCAGACATAACACATTTAAAACATTACCACGTCTGAATGTCTAACACAGCATGTATTTTGTTTGCATGATGCTCCATCATTGTGAAACATTAAGGGGACTACTCTTAATTTTCCCATTTAAAAACATAGCGCCAACCTCCTGGTTTTCCATTATATTCAATCACTGTATGTATAGGCAAGCTGTTTTGTTTGTCAGTTATGTAAATCGTTGATCTACCGTATTTAATAGCTTCCTGTGAACAGAAACCATTCATGTATTTTATGTTTATTATTATTATTTTTTTTTTAAGAGAAGGTGTAAATTACAGCAAGCCATTATTGTCAAACAATCATGAAAGCATGGTCAGTCTAATATAATGATATCCCAGGGTTTTATTTTGGAATAATAACCTGCTAACTTTACATGGGTCTGCTCATTACATGACAGGTTTATCAAATAGGTAAATAAATGGTCATTAAAGATGAATTCAGTTTTAAATTGTTTATGTGAAAAGGGAGAGAACAGACTGTTATAAAAGACATGCCATTGATAGCACTGAACAGCTTAGCTGATATTATACAAAAAAAAAATTGACTATAATACATAGATTTACCAATAACACGTTCTTATTCTTATCTGACTGTGAAAAAAAGTATCTGTCTAACTAGCTAACTGAAAACAGTAACAATCAAAAATAGTAAGTAAAACATAAAACAATATTGTATACTGAGATAGATTAAAAAAAAGGCAACGCTTTCTTTTACGACCCGCAAAGTACCGTGTAAGTAAATAACGGTGTACTTTTCTGTACATATAGTATAAGTATAATGAATGTACGTGTAGGTATAAGGGAACAAACTGTAATGCTTGGGTAATAAGGGAGTTACAACCAGATATGCAACACGCAAAGTACCGCGTAAGTATATTGATTTTACAGTGTACTTTTCTATAAAGTGCAAAGGAACAAACGGGTAATGTTTGGGTAATAAGGGGGTAACAACCAGATATGTAATGCTTGGGTAATAAGGGGGTTACAACCAGATATGCAACACGCAAAGTTTCTGTTCAAAACACTGATGAAAAGATTTCCATCCAGTGGACCTACACACCCCATTTTGTTTCCCTGCGTCATGATGTTCTAATTGCGTCATGAGCTCTGTCCTGAAACACTTAAAACATTCATTTGCTGAGTAATTATAGACTTATCTTTGTCCATGCAGCAAGTATATTTAACTGCAACTTCCACCCCAATTTAGCATCTGCAGAACACACAAACCCTTTAAACACATACTATTATACTACCCCTCACAGTGACATCACTTGCTCCATTGAGTGCATTGTGTCTGACATCGCATCTCTGAGCAATGTGTGGGCACAGTCTTTCAGATGAGACGTTAAACTGAGGTCCTGACTCTCTGTGGTCATTAAATTTCCCATGGCACTTCTCGTTAAGAGTAGGAGTGTAACCCGGGTGTCATGGCCAAATTCCCTCTCGGCCCTTAACCATCATGGCCTCCCAATCATCCCCATCCACTGAATTGGCTGCATAACTATCTCTCCTCTCCACCTATAGCTGGTGTGTGGTGAGCGAATTGGCCCCGTTGCCCTGTGGCTGCCGTCGCATCATCCAAGTGGATGCTGTACACTGGTGGTGGTGTGGAGGAACCCCCTCATGATTGTGAAGCGCTTTGGGTGTGTGGCCATACACAATAAATGCGCTATATAAATACACATTACATGCAATCTCAGCTTGCATCATAAAGGTTTCATCCAGTCTAGATGCTAACCTAGATTGTATCCAAAAAGCATGAAACCCCAGCCGCCCAATTCACTGCAGAATTAAATGTGCTCATCAACTCACCTGTTCCACCAAAACTGTTCATTAGGAGCTCCACAGGGTTAATTTACATGGACGGGCTGCCAAAGCCAAACCTTTGGTCACTTCTGTCAATGCCAAACATTTGTTTTAATGGTGTTTGCAGCAAAAAATCTTGGGCTGTGGATAATGTCAAACATGTATTGTTTTCTGATGAGTACACCTTCACTGTCTTTCCCACATTCGAGAGAGTTACGGTGTGGAAAAGCCTCAAAGAAGCGTACCACCCAGACTGTTGCATGTCCAGAATGAAACATGGGGGTGGATCAGTGACAGTTTGGGCTGCCATATAATGAAATTCTCTAGGCCCAATACCAAATTGGCTCGTAACAACCATTTCGTAACAGGATTATACACCAATACACACAGCAATACTCATCACAGAGTGTTTTAATGACTATAAGAGTGAAGTAGAACATCTCCCACGGCCTGCTGTTATGAAGCAGACGGGGAACAGAGGTAAGTGTAACGTAAGGCGTTTATTAAGACAACACTGAACACACAAGGGATTGCCAGGAGGATATGGGATGACGATGTGGATAACAGTCCTTGACTTTCCAGAAGGGATGGCACACGAGAGGATGGGCAACACACACCAGATCTTGCAGACGATTGAAACACAGAAGACAGAGGACTCACAGACTGGAGACTCGGGAAACCAGGAGGACTAGGAGGAAACGGAGATACGGTAAGTACAATTATCAGATGTCGTGAGTGCTGGCTATGCCGGGGAAACACTCAGATTCCGCTTTCGTGCAAACGAGCCTGGACACTGAGTGTTGAGAGGACTGGGTATATATAGGTGCTCTGTGATGGGCATCAGCTGTGTGTTGATTAAAACTCAGGTGAACGTGATCTAGGTGAATGAGTGTCGGGAGAGCCTGGCCAATCCGTGACACCTGCTCAGTCACAGGAAGTAAATATTATTGAGTCACTTTGGGGTGTTTTGGAGGAGCGATTCAGGAAATGTTTTCCTCTATCAGTATCATGTATTGACCTACATTTTTACGTTTTAAAATTTGCATTAATTAAAAAAAAAAACAAATATATATTGCATTTTTGGCCATTTTTGTATATTTTAAAATATATTGGTTTATCATTTGGGCAATACTAGATATCTGTGTGCACATTTTATTGGACCCTTGCAAAATCTATTTAAAACAACTCTTGAAACTTGAAAATTGCATGTAGCCTAGGACCTTTATACAAAATTATATAATCCAAAGTTCTACACTTCAGTTTTAATTCACATACATTTATCAATATGTCTATTCCAGCAAAGAACTGTTTTGCTATGGATCCTTTCTATTTGCAATCTTTGCTGTGGCACCTTCTGCCACTCTTAGCTGATTAGCATCTCTATATCTTTACTTTCTGTGTTGTCAGATCACAGTAGTTGCAACCGTGCACTTCTAAACTAATACGTTGTTTTGTCCAGTTGTGTCCTGTGTTGTACGTTTGTGTTCCCGGATCTCACATGTGCTATGCTTGATGACTGCCAGCCTTCAAGGGTCAGCTGCGGACCTCTCCCTCCAGCCAGGTTTTTTGCCTCTCGCCTGCTCACTCGATCAACCACCAGTCTCACCTCTCTGAACCCACGTTAATCTCTCAAGTGCTGCGCACCGAGTGAGGTCCTGCATGCGGCAGGCTGCCTTTGTTGACTTTAGTGCAAATAAACTGCCTTTGATTTTTGGCCATACTCCTGGTGTGTTGTTTGTTTATTACAATTACAGTATAGTCATGATAATAAAGTGAGACAAACCGAAGGGGATAAATAAATCTAACCAACCAAAAACTTACTTATTATTCAAATGTGCTTAAGATTAGCAATCAGTTGATTAAGTAGTGTATATGATGAACTGTTACCACAAATTGGCAGTTTATTCAATGAATCTGCTTGTTAATAACTTAAGCATTACACCCAGGCAAACTGGGTGCTTTAAGATAGTTTGCTACTAAAGCCGCCTTTCCACTGGACATGACATGTGGACAACTGTCGGAATACACCCCCTTGTGGCAGTCGCACAGTATTTTCAGTGTTGTCGGGCACCATGGGGGAGACGCTGATTCTCGCAGTGTCCGAAATAAAGGATTCTCGCAGTGTCCGAAATAGGAGTGCAAGAGCAAGAGCCTTTATTCTCTGTGTGTTCACCATGGTTGAATGAATGGATGAATAAATGAATACTGAAACTCATAGGCCGCTAAAAATGTCTGTAATAATATTTTTATTACTCATTTATGAATAGAAATGTTTTTTTAATACAGACTTTTTCTGATACAAAAAAATAATGAAAAAAACTCATTTCTTATCTCGCGCGCACGAACCTGCTTGGACAACACTGAAATACATCACTTCCGGTCGGCCGGTCGCATACAGTCTAGTCGCAGTAGTTCAAATATTTCAACGGATCCGCGGCTCAAATCGGATCCGAATTTCCTGCATAAGCCGCCTTTCCTCTGCACACGACAAGCAACAGACCGGAAGTCATTCATTTCCAATGGAGAGTAGTCCGGGAGCTGCGTGGAGTTCCGATCATCTCCGTATGCGGGAAATTCGGATCCGATTTGAGCCGCGGATCCGTTGAAATATTTGAACTCCTGCGACTAGACCGTATGCGACTGGCCGACCGGAAGTGATGTATTTCAGTGTTGTCCAAGCAGGTCCGTGCGCGCGAGATGAGAAATAGGGTTTTTTCATTATTTTTTTGAATCAGAAAAAGTCTGTATTAAAAAAAAAACATTTCTATTCATAAATGAGTAATAAAAATATTATTATAGACATTTTTAGCGGCCTATGAGTTTCAGTATTCATTTATTCATTCATTCATTCAACCATGGTGAGCACATGGAGAATAAAGGCTCTTGCACTCCTACTTCGGACACTGCAAGATTCAGCGTCTCCCCCATGGTGCCCGACAACACTGAAAATACAATGTGACTGCCACAAGGGGGCGTATTCCGACAGTCGTGTCCAAATGTCGTGTGCAGTGGAAAGGTGGCTATACGGAGATGATCGGTACTCCACGCAGCTCCCGGACTACTCCATTGGAAATGAATGACTTCTGGTCTGTCGCTTGTTGTTTGTCGTGTGCAGTGGAAAGGCGGCTTAAGTGTTTTTGCTACTATTTTTAAGTACACAAATGTTTGTAAGAACTAAGAACCTTATCTAAGAACTTTTAGTCTGGTAGACTACTTAATGTAATTGTACACTTTGTGCACCACTGTTTATAATGAACTTCATGTCAGAATTCATGCAACACATCAAGAACAGAACAACTTTAAGTAGCTGTTAGTATGTAAAGAGAAAATTCTCCCGCTGCTCAAACTATAAGTCTATCTTCATCTTCTAATTTCTAATGATAGCATCTAGCTAAATTTCTAAATCTATATGACTATGACTTAATGGATTCTGCATTACTTCTGCATCATGAATGAGTTAAATGTACTCATATCTGAGTTAAATGTGTGTTGAATAGAACTAAGCTGACCCCCAAGAACAACAGATATTCACAATCAATGTGGTCTGCCTGTACTCTGAACCAGTAAAGAAGCTTATTAGAGTCTTAAAAATGGTGCCAACTACGATATAGTAATGACTGATGATTGAAAAGCACAGCAGAGACTCTGAGATTTCAGCCAACGGAGATTTCATTGATTGCCATGACTGAAACACTTATTTCATTTCACTTTGAGAATGTGAACGACGTGTGATAGAAGAATTTGATTCCATAACCCATAGCTGAAAACAAAATGAACTAATAATGTACCTCTACTTTTTGGATTATTGGACCATAACAGGTCTGAGATTGGAATTGTTGATCAATAATATTGATTCAACTCTTTCCACGGTACGGCCTAAAATCTCTTTAGCCACAGTTACCATGAAATGGATCTTCAGCAGTAAGCAGCACGCAAGAATTTGGGGGGATTTGAGTAAAATTGAAATGGTCTGTCAAAAGGATCTTTGTATTTGAAAAAGATGGTGAGAGGGGTTAAATTGTTTCAGGTAAGTGTGAAGAATAATGAAAGATGAAATGTCTGCAGAAGGTGCAGAATAAAAAAGAAAGGTGTGCCTTTTTGGTTGAAACAAATTGTCTTATTTATTAAAAATCATAAATTATGCTCTCTGATTCTCATACTATAGTTGTGTACCATTTTGATTGATTGCTCATTCCCTGCCATTTGATAAAATTCCATTATGTCTTGAGCTACATTCATTCATTCATTCATTCATTTTCCTCTCGGCTTAGTCCCTTTATTAATCAGGGGTCGCCACAACAGAATGAACGGCCAACTTTTCCAGCATATGTTTTACGCTGGGGGATGCCCTTCCAGCTACAGCCCATCACTGGGAAACATCCATACACACTCATTCACACACATACACAAAGGACCACTTAGCCTACCCAGTTCACCTACACCACATGTCTTTGGACTTGTGGGGGAAACCGGAGCACCCGGAGGAAACCCATGCGAACACAGGGAGAACATGCAAACTCCACACAGAAATGCCAACTGACCCAGTCGAGGCTTGAACCAGTGACCTTCTTGCTGTAACGGGATTGTGGAATAAGAAAGACAATTGTTAATGTTAGTCCACTTAAAATGACCATTTAAAATGACAATTTCTCAACTTAAACACCTAAAGGACCCCAGCACAATGTCATCCAAGGCCAGGATATACAATTGGTATCGTTTAGCTTAGTCTTTGATTTATCAGAGATCGCCTCAGTGGAACGAACTAACAATTACTCTAGCATATGTTTTATGTGACGGATGCCTATTCTGCAACCCAGCACTGAAAGTACATTAACTTGTGAACCCCCAGTGCTAGGAAACACAGATACACTCTCTCATTTACAAACACAAATACACTACGGCTGATTTTGTTTTCCCAATTCAATTATATCACATGTTTTTGGACTGTGGGAGAAACTGGAGCACCCAGTCAGTGGCCCCTTCTAAACTTGACTCTGGACCTTGAATGGTCAGGGCATTCTTGTACCCTAGGGTGGGGTACAGACTTAAGGTCCCCACTAACATGGCTCAACTTCTAGTGCTTCAGGTCTTTTATCTGCCTTCTTTTCTTGTCACAAGACCAGGAAAAGCTTAGTTTGCTTTATCCAGTTAGGGCCCTGGACGTCTTCATCCACATGTTGTTGTCTGCTCTATGCAGAAACCCTCATCATGGTTCCCCTGTATTCAAACACAAACAAACTTTGAGTAGTTGGATATGCTATCTCAGTTGTATACAAAGTCTGGTTCCATTGGAGTGATTGCTTCATGCTTCATGACTTCAACAAACATGGACAAGGAACTCCCATAGCATTTACAATTGATGCAGCGTTGAGGTTCTGTGAAGGGAAACTATCTGAATGTTAAGAAAGATAGTAAGTAATAAACCCAAATTAGAAATCTTTCAAGTGGTCATACGACATGAAATCTGGGAAAATCTGCCGGTTTAAGGTAAAAATTCTTTTTTGAAAAAAAGTAATGCTTTTATTTTTTTAATCTAATATATAAGTGTACTTTGAAGGAAAGACACAGTAGTTTCACATTTTTCAGTGTAGAGTGTTATGAAATTGTTTAGTCTCCCACAGTGCTACATCATTAAACATAATCATAATATGAAAACAACACTTTAACTTTAACGTGCCAAAGAATGATAAACTGAACCTAAAAAAAGGATCCTGTTTCTGTCAACAGTTGAATAAAGATATATTCCTTTTCTCATACTGTCAAATTGCACCATGCTGTGTCCAATGCTTACATTCTCCTCATGCATGAAATTTTATATATCACATGGAATCTCATATAGATATCACACTGTTTCTTTTATTCATTGATCCCTCGGGCACCAACAAGCATTTACACTTCAACCTACACTAGCATGCTGTTGATCTCATTTAACCTTCAATATTTTACATGCAAGGAACTCCTTGGTGGATAAAGAGATAAAGCCACTGTTACATATTGTAAAGCTATAACTGAATGCTGAAATGCATGCATATAACTGGGCAATTCAGTGCAGTATTAATGGACTGTTTTGACCATTTTGTCTGAAAATGTGTTTGGAGTTCTAAGCTCCTCCTGACCACTATTGCATCGCCTTTATGACTGTGGACTGTATGTTTGCTCTTAGAGATGAACTGAAAGGTTAATGTACCCAAATAGGTCATTTTTGTTTACATTTTTTGTGGAAAATAAAGAGCAAATATACGCAAAGGCCTTTGCTCTTGTTCAAAGTATGTTTGCTCTTTTTAGATTCAATTTGCTGTTTAAGTGTATGTTGATATGGTCTCTGATGTAATTTCCACAATGTTTCTTTCATGCGAGAATTATGTTTAGTACAACAGTGGCCAGCAGTATTCTTACAAAGTCTTAAAGGGATAGTTCACCCCAAAAAATGTGAATTTGCTCACTGTTTACTCACCCTTAATTTGTTCCAAACATTACAATTTATTTAACCTGTTGTATTAAACAAAACAATATATTTTGAAGAAAGCTGAAGACATGCAACCATTGACTTTCATTGTAATTGGTTTTCCTGTGGTGGAACTTGCTTGCATGTTTTCATATTTCGTCAAAATCTCTTAGTTGGTGTTTAATGGAATAAATAAACACATAATGGTTTGGGAAAACCCAAGAGCAAGTAAACTGAATAAATTGTCATTTTTGTGTGAACTAGTCCTTTAAAGGCTGTCAGATTTTGTTTTCTATGTGCTTATGTTTTCGTCATGTGACCTTCCCCATGTGCTCCTTTGTTCTGTTTTCTAATGTTCAATCTGGGTTCCTTCCCTGTGTATTATCAGTGTCATCATGTCCTTGTGTTTTTATACCCCTTAATTTGGTTTAGTTTCTTGTCTGGTATTCTTAGTGATGTCTGTCTACACCCCAGGCATGACACAGGCATTTCACCCCAAAAAATTTAAAAGTGATATATATATATATTATTCATTCAATCATTCATTTTCTTTTCAGCTTAATCCCTTTATTAATCCAGCTGCAACCCATCTCTGGGAAACATCCATACACACTCACTCACAAACACACACACTATGGACAATATGGCTCACCCAATTCACCTATACCGCATGTCTTTGGACTGTGGGGGAAACTAGAGCACTCGGAGGAAACCCACGCAACCATGGGGAGAACATGCAAACTCCACACAGAAATGCCAACTGACCTAGCCGATGCTCGAACCAGCGACCTTCTTGCTGTGAGGCGATTGTGCTACCCATTAGGCCACCGTGGCGCCCTTTATTTATTATTATTATTTATTATTATTTTTATTTATTCATTTATTCATTTGTTTATTTATTTATTTATTTATTTATTTATTTATTTATTTATTTATTTATTTATTTATTT
>CAIGQQ010038283.1:1945649-1958437 GCA_903798035.1 Danio albolineatus
AAAATTAGCGCGTTAACGCACGCCGATTAATTTGAAATATTTAACGTGTTAAAAAAATTAACGCATTTAACGCAGTGGCAGTTTTTTTTTAATTTCCTGTTGTGGCCGACGTGTGTTCAGGGCCGGCGCGTCCATAAAGGCAACCTAGGCGGCCGTCAAGGGCGGCAGAACAGTGAACGAACCCCCCGGTCCTCCGTTTAATCCGCGACACACCTACCCCCTCCCTCCCGGTCCTCACGTTCATACGCGAACCGGTCACTTTCTTTTGCACTTTCGGGTTGAGGGCGGCGTGATCACCGTTCGCCTAGAGCACCAGTTCAGCTTGCTCCGGCCCTGTGTGTGTTTAATGAGCAAAGGAATATGGAGCAAGCTGTCAAAGACAGCCCATTCCTCTCTAAGTTGATTCCAAGCACCCTCAAATGTTTCATTAAGTTTGACGTGTTTCCCCCCCTATACACGCAACTTTTGTAAAGCGTCTGCTTCGCGTTGCTTTATCAAAATCCTTGCTTGAGAAATACAGCCATGCTTTAAGAACCGTAGTTGTGTGTGGTGATGAATTGAAGGGAGTGCGCTGTACTGTGCACTCTCTCTCTCTGTCTGTGTGTTGTCACCCGATAATGTCAATAGACTGGAGTCTTAGCAACTGGCTAAACGTTAAGGAGGACTGAGCAAAATTGTTTCTACTTTATAATTAATGTTCTCAACTCGCAAAACAACATTACAATGAATACAATTATTTGTATTCAATACTTTATTTATTTGTTTATTTTCTTCCAATTTCCATATTTGCAATGCCTGTATTTTGGATTTTTTTTTTGTAGTTCACTTAGAATCCAACATGGAAATAATTTTTGTTTGTTATTGGCATTGATTGTTTTAAAATTCAAATGGCACTTACATACCTGTGTTTTTATTTCTGTAATAAATACGGCTTTTCGTGATTAATCAAGATTACTCACAAACAAAAGTGTGATTAATTAGTTATTTTTTTATCTATTGACAGCCCTAATATATTCTATTAAATATATATATTTCTGATATTGTCTGTACATGCATACGTAACGATTTGCACATCCAATCCTCCTGCAGGGTCACTGTCCTCTACAGTCAGAAGTTCCCCAATAGCACATTTGAGGAGGTGAACTGTGTGGCAGATGAAATGACCACGCTTGCAGAAAAATGCTGCAAAGATGATGCCAGCCCTGACTGCTATGACAAAGGAGTAAGTATTTGTCCTCTAAGACAGGTTTTGTGGCTGAGCACAATTTATCGTCCAGCTGAACTCATTCATATAAGGGTTTTTTCAATTACAAACCTATTAGGTAATAGATATAAAAGACAAAAGAAGAAATCCACAACATTCTCGACCTAAAAATGCTGGATTATTATCTTTATATTAAGCCTGTGTTAGGATCACATTTGTCTGACATTTCTCACTTGTCATTTTGAAATAGAATTGGCACTGCTTTTAATGAAAATAGAGACACAACAGTGCTAATCAGGCAATGAGGTGTTTCTGGATTGGCTTCACCTTCTTTGGTAATACGTTATTTTGATGGCCTTCTTTAGTTATTTTGTGGATTAAGGCATTAATTTACATTATACTTCCTGTAAGTAAGTTTGCAACTGAGTGCTAAGTCATTCTACTAAACCTCACCTAAAATTTTTTGTAGCACTTCAGTTTAATGTACAGTTCATATTATTAAACCATTAAATACAACTTTTAGCTAAAATAATAATTAGCTACTCATTAATCAGGTACAATAAAACTGTTTATATTTTGATATTTTTCAGGGAGCCACATCAGATCACACGATTTTTATTGTCGGTTACATCAGATTACATCAGGTTATGTCAGATTATGTGATTTTTGTGTTTTCTTAACTACATTATTTTAACACATTCTTTATGACATGGGTAGGATCAAATTTACGATTCCTTTTAATATTAAGATTCATTCATTCATTTTCTTTTCGGCTTAGTCCCTTTATTAATCCGGGGTCGCCACAGCGGAATGAACCGCCAACTTATCCAGCATTTGTTTTACGCAGCGGATGCCCTTCCAGCCACAACCCATCTCTGGGAAACACATCCATACATTGTCATTCACACACATACACTACGGACAATTTAGCTTACCCAATTCACCTGTACCGCATGTCTTTGGACTGTGGGGGAAACCGGAGCACCCGGAGGAAACCCACGCAACCACGGGGAGAACATGCAAACTCCACACAGAAATGCCAACTGGCCCAGCCGGGGATCGAACCAGCGACCTTCTTGCTGTGAGGCGAACGTGCTAACCACTAGGCCACCGTGGCGCCCTTAATATTAAGATATTTTCTTTAAAATCTAAATTTAAATTTTCCTGCCATGGGTTGCTTATTAAACACTCCCTCGCCTGAACTTGCCATTGAGTGAGACGGAGATAATGAAAGCACATAAGCAGCAGCAAGGAAAAATCAGATGCTCAAGATGTAATCTTTAAAACAAGTGAAGTTTGTTTATAAACTAATTTTGAGAGGGTCATGTGCGTATGATTGCTTGCGACTGGTGCCGCATTATTCAATTTATTATTCACCAATCATACGATTCCAAAATCACTATAAATACCATAAGTTCCATATCACAGCCATCTTCGTTTTGAAGAATCCCCCCTTCCACCCCTATTCCTGCTCCTTTCCTGGATGGGGGGCACGGTGGCCCGTGGTTAGCACTGTTGCCTCACAGCAAGAACGTCACTGGTTATAGTCCTTACCAAGCCAGTCGATGTTTCTGTGTTTACACATTCTCCTCACGCTCATGTGGGTTTCCCCCAGGTTCCCTGGTTTCCTTCCACCGCCCAAAAACATGCAACTTCAGTTAATTGACTAATCTAAATCGGCTCCATAGACATGCTCCAAGTGAGTAGTTATCTCTTAAGAGCATTCACTATCTGTTCATTAGCTACTACAGCAGGGGAGTTCTCGAGGTTTACCTGAGCTCAAACTCCCCTCTCGCATTGCAAACGGGGGAACCCCAGCCTCGAGGATCTTATGAGGTCAGGGCTCTCTCCCGGGACAACATGCCAAACAAGCTTTATTATCAATCAGCTAAGTGTGAATTCTTGAATGACATAAAAATAAAAAATTGCAAATATATGACAGGTTTGTGATACAATCACTGTGAAGCATTCATTAAATCCTTATTTTCCTCTGAGCAAAACAAATCATTCACCTGTCTACTTCATAATTCATATATTTTATTTGGACATATATCTTTTTGAAACGAATTTCGTTTGCTATACTTTTTTTAACTTAATTTTAATGTAATCTTTTATTGGTCAGTTATCGATAAACAAGAATAACGAATAACATTCGAGGTGACGCACTTCAAAACAAGTCCACTACAGTATATGCACCAAACATGGATTCCCGTGAGGTTTGTTTAATAAGATAACAATCTAGCCTAAATAAAATTAAAATGAAATATTTACAGTTTCAGAGTAGCCTATATTCAACTTTTTTCACTTTTAATGACAAATTTGAATAAGCAGGAAAATGCTTTTGTAATGTATTCACAGCATTGAACATGTTTCCAGATTACCTTGGAAGAACAAACTCTGTTGGAAGGATGAGAGAACTCAGAAACTCATTGTGAGATTGAAGATGTCTACATATTTGTGCCAGTCTGTCAGATTAAATTGCTTAAAACACCTTAATATTTTAGAAAAGGTAGTTGAAGTTTGCAAAACAGTGATTGATCCACCTTATCCACCCGTGACACACCCATAAGTAAATATGTACTGTAGCCTATTTTTTCATTATCTGATTGGCATTAAAGGCAGCACCCACCGATATAACCGCGAAATTATGTGCTCCTATTGCACAGTGTCACCCAAGTGACAACTCATCGTGAAGAACGAGAAAAAAATTAAACATGCTAGATTTTCTGCGATGGTGTTGTGAGGCGTTGCAGGCATAGTATCGGTTGTCGTGAACTATGCCACATTACACAATAGGAAACAATTTAATCTTGTGTCACAACACCCATTTGTCGTTTAACATCCTACATCAAGAAAATCGTGCTGACATCTTAACAGATTTGTTTTGGTGTTTTGATTTTGTAAAATGTTGATTTTTTTAAATGTTAAAGTTGCTTACAATTAAAATGTGCAAAGAGGACATGTTTTCTTGGCTTATGCTGGTGAAAGCTGCAACTATATTAGTTATGAAAGCCAAAAACAAGGAAAATTCACAACTGCCTGCCTTTTATTTTGACAAAAAAACAACAACATTTTTTTCAAGTTACATAAATTTCATTATATCATAACAGACGTTTTACTAGTGACTGATTTCTTTTTGGAGTGGTCTGAAAGGCATGAAATTGCTCTTATATTTTTCCTGCCTGTTGCCTTTGATGAGTGATTGGTCACGTGACAAATGTTTTCAGAATTGAGAGCCCCTCAAGGAAATGAAAACCAAACAGTTCTGACTTCATTAAACATTCATAAATGCACTCTTTTGTGCAATCACAGAAACTTCTATGCAACAGTGCACAGTTCCATGAAGCATATGAGAGAAAAAGAATTAAACCTTGGACAATGACAGCAAGCACAAGACCATATTATTTTCCTTTCCTTTTGCATAAAAGAGCTAAACTGTATTAATGTAGCAAACTCTATTTTTTGAATCAATTTCAGAGATCTCATGAATATGTAAATAAGAATACTAAAGCAGAAGCTACAGTGCGACATCTTCAAACTGCTAACCCTGGTGTAAAGTGAAACAAGATAACACAGGATTTAAACTCCTTAGATTAAACAAGCAAAATGTGAGAAGTCCAAAAGATAAGTTAAATGCATACAAGCGAATTTAAATCTAGTGCGGCGTTAATGATGGCTGAGCCCATTAAGATACAGAATGCTTCCATGGCTAAATGTAGTATATGCTAATTTACACAGCCTGTATTAGTTACTTCCAGACAGTGCTTTAGAAGGCACAGAAACTGGAGCTGAATCACATGCTAGATGTAGCACAACATATCTAAAGTCAATCTCAAATAGACTCGTGCTCACATTCTAAATTGCTGTGCAAATTCTAGAGGTTGCTAACTTAATTGCATCTCTCACTCACATGGCCCATCTTGTCAGAAGACCTACACTCTTGATGGTCTTCTCATTAATATACTTTTTATTATGTTTGACTATATTAAGCTAATCTTGCTGAATCTCTCAGGCCCAACCTTCATAACCAGCTACAACTAATATAATCTAATTATATTATTTTCATATGCTCATGTCAATAAGCAACTTTTCATTCTGTAAGTACATTAGCAGTTTGTTATCCAGACTATTGCAGTGGCTGTCAACTCATTGATTTGACATTGAGCATGTTTACATGCACACCAACAAAATTATAACTCACTAAATAGCTTATTAAATAATGCATTTTCCCAGTTTGCAGAATGCAAGTAAACTGTTTAAAACATTATTAAAGCGATAGTTCACACAAAATTGAAAATTGTGCCATCGTTTGCTCACACAGTGCTTTTATAAACCTATTTGAGTTCTGTTGAGTACAAAACAGCATATTTTGGAAAATGCTGGTAGCTTCATATTTTTTGTCAACTATGGAAGTCAGTGGGAGCCTACTAAAAGCATTCTTGAAAATATCTGCTTTTGATTTCAACCGAAGAAAAAAGGCTTAAATTCAATTCAGCTCTAGTCATGTTTATTTGTATAGCGCTTTTACAATGTAGATTGTGTCAAAGCAGCTTAACATAGAAGATTATAGTAAATTCAAGATTTCATAGCTGAAGTTTAGTTTAGTTCGGTTCAGTGTGGTTTAAATTTCACTGCTGAATGTTCAAACAGGTGCCACGGTGGCGTAGTGAGTAGCACGTTCGCCTCACAACAAGAAGGTCGCTGGTTCGAGCCTCGGCTGGGTCAGTTGCCATTTCTGTGTGGAGTTTGCATGTTCTCCCCGTGGTTGCGTGGGTTTCTTCTGGGTGCTCCAAAGACATGTGGTATAGGCAGGGGCGCCGCTAGCAATTTTGGGCCCCATGAAAAAAAATGAGGATGGGCCCCCTAACAAGCTAGCTTTCCAAACTCTGTCTGCAATGTAGTTATACTGCCATGACTGTAGCTAGAAGATGATTTATTGTCCAAATGTAAATGTAGTACAAAAAAAGGAACAGTGATCAGATATTCACTGAAAATTTCACATTTCTAAACACACAAAACACCAATGTGTCACTATTTAAATAACTGTACTGCAATCGTGTCTCATACAATGTGCAATACACTTTGAGGAATTTGCAAGCAAGAAGGCCAGGCATTTCACTTGGAATTTAAGTTACTGTCAGGTTAATCAACAGACCGTTTCAAATGTATTTATGTTGTGTTTATTTGGTTTGCAGTGTGCTGGATTTTGCACTCTGTTAATAAAAATTTGTTTAATTTTCTTTTTTTATTTGCCTGCAAGAAGGCCAGGGTTTTGCCATTTAAGTAATGGTCAGTTTAAACCAAAGAACATTTCTCATTTTTGGATCTCATTATAGTATAATTTTGTGTCTTATTGATTTAGTGTATAGTGTGTCTTTTGGGATGCAGCTAATGAAATAAATGACCAAAATACCAAATAATATCCTACCTGGCATGAGTGTATTCATCGGGAGGCGCTTTCACCATCGGGAGGTGCTATAATCACTCTCACAGGAGAATACTGCTCTCACAATCCAAAATAAATAAAGTTATCCAACATGTGCGCGTGATAGCTCCGCCCCTTCTGTTGCGTGCTCAAAGCTGCGGTCGTTGAGTGTGTGAAGTGTCCATCATTATACACTTCTGTTTACCGGCTGAATGAGTGCATCATCTGGGTAATTAAAGTGCATTATTGTTAGAGTTTTCAGTTTGAATGCACTACTTACACTATTTATACTACTAAATGGCGTAGAATAGTGCATACGTATGCAATTTTGGACGCAGCTGATGTTAACCTCGAGGTCATCGCTGCTTTGACAGTTTACCTGACGATCGCACTCAGTTCTCTTCCGACTACTGACGGACTAAACCATACAGTGAAAGGAGGGGGTGCATTTTGACAGTGACAGTTGTGACAGACACGGGGGGCAGATATAAGCCGCATCTTTATTTTTTATTTCTAATAAATTGTTTTACTTGTAATTTAGAAATACCTTCATAATTTATATTACATCATAGTACTGTTATTAATTATAAAGCAGATCTCTGTGGGCCCCTAGAGTGCATGGGCCCTTAGAATTGTCCTAACTTTCCCCCCCTTAGCGGCGCCCCTGGGTATATGTGAATTGAGTAGGCAAAAATTGTCCGTAGTGTATGAATGTGAATAAGTGTGTATGGATGTTTCCCAGGGATGGGTTGCAGCTGTAAGGGTATCCGCTGCGTAAAACAAATGCTGGATAAGTTGGCGGTTCATTCCGCTGTGGCGACCCCAGATTAATAAAGGGACTAAGCCGAAAAGAAAATGAATGAATGAACGTTCAAACACTGAAGAGCAAATCCATCGATGCACAGCTCTACAAGTCCCGATCCGAGCAAGCCAGTGGTGACGGTGGCGAGGAAAAAAACTTCACCAATTGACAAAGTGAAGGTGAAAAAAAGGCCCCACATGAGAGAGTAATCTTTGGGTAAACAGTCCCTTTAGGATAAAATATTTCCTAGGAGTGACGTCAACATGTAATAGTTTGTGTATCTAACGTATTCTTCTTTTTTGGTTTTCATGTTTATAAAAAAAAAACAAGGAGCTCACATATTATCACCTTAAGATTAGTATTTTGACTGAAGCGCTTCTACTGCACAAGATGAAAACACATTTTTATAATTCCTAAAGTCAAGACAGCATCTACATGTAAGTTTGGTATGTGTCCTATTCCTTTACTGTAAACCATCTGCTCTGTCTGGATGCTCTTAAAACCTCTTTCATACTATACATGCACTTCAATAAACCAACAGTAGGCAGAATCATGCTTTTACTTTGAAATTAGGGCAAAGCGCAAAAATCTAGCTGTGATGATTGGTACATGCTTAATCCATTTATAAACTTACTCTGAAAATAGAACACATTTGCAAGTCATTCATCATTTAGTCCCTTTATTTATCAGTGGTCACCACAGTGGAATGAACCGCCAACTTATCAAGCATATGTTTTACACAGTGGATGCCCTTCCAGCTGCAACACAGTACTGGGAAACATCCATGCACACTCATTACCACACATATGGCCAATTTAGTTTATTCAATTCACCTATACCACATGTCTTTGGGGGAAACCGGAGCACTCAGGAAACCCACACGAACATGCAAACTCCACAAAGAAATGCTAACTGGCCCAGCCTGGACTCCAACCAGCAACCTTCTTATTGTGAGGCGACAGTGCTAACCACTGAGCCACCATGTCACCCAGCACCACATGTATTGTGGACTAATTATTTAATCATCATTATTATAATTCTGGATGAAAGTGAAATTCTAGCTGCTATAAAAGCATCTTTTCCCAGAGATGGGTTGTGGCTGGAAGGGCATCCGCTGCGTAAAACAAATGCCGGATAAGTTGGCGGTTCATTCCGCTGTGGCGACCCCGGATTAATAAAGGGACTAAGCCGAAAAAGAAAATGAATGAATGAATGAATAAAAGCATGTTTATGATTCTGGCACAGCTACTAGCACAAACTGACATACTGAGCTGAGTTTAATTCTGCCTCATGACATACATTTCTAAATCTAATTCCCCTACTTGTACCAATATCACATAAAATAAGAACTGGAAAATGGCTACTCAACCGAATTGTTAACCCAGAAAGCCTTCCTCAACATGGTGAGAAAATGGATCGTCACTCTAAACACAAAACAACATTCATTGCAATATTTTTCATTTATAAATGAAAAACTGTACAAAAGCACGCACATCACTCTAAACAGGGTGCTCAGCCAAAAACACGCAAAAAATGCAAATATGTATGTCCAAAAAGGCGGCAACACCAGAGCTCCAAAGATGGTAAATTTTAAAAATAAAAAGGCCTACACAAAGCATTTTGTGACGCTTTTTGTCAGCCTTTTATTTTTAAAATTTTGCATCTTTGGAGCTTTGGTGTTGCCGCCTTTTTGGATATACATATTCATTATTAAACAATTAAATAGTATTCATCATTAAACAAATTAAAATATTGGTCAAAGTTAGCACAGGTAAACAGATCATGCAGTTTTTTATTTTATTTTTATTTTTTTTAATGAAGGGTTTTATTTATTATCATACAAAATAAACATACAAAACAATTCATAAAGGGGGCAAACACTTTTTCACACCACTGTGCTCTCTATTTTTAAAAGGATTCTATAGATTTGTCATCTGCCTAGGCTATTCCCAGCCTGCAGTTGAAGACGCATTCACAGAATAAGCGTTTTGGAGTGTGTGACGCATTAATCCATTTACATTCTGTGGTGTGCTGTTTCTTAAAGGCAGGTTTTGCTTTCAATGGAAAACCTCTTCTGTTATAAATGCAAATGCATCTCTGATTTAATATGTGTAATAACAAGCATCCTGGCTGGAGGCAACTCCTCCAAAACTCCAAAACATTTCAGTGATCGTGTTTGTCAGTTCCAGGCCCAATCCGCTGCACACATCAATGCAAATTAATTACAGCTTGTGTTAGTTTGTGTGGGCGCACAGTTGCTCGCCGCTCCATTCATTGTATCAGTGTCTTTCCCTGGGGACAGCTTACATTCATGTCATTAAAAAATAATTACTTGAGCAGAATGTACTCGTCTGAACTCACTGATTGCTCTCATTGCGTTTGCAATTCTAAATCCAAGGACTGTTTTAATGGGCTTCAACCACTGCAGAGCTCGCATTGGATAGCCGTTTATGATGTATGTGATTATCTCGGAACATTCATAAATTCATTTACACATGCGAAATGAATCTACAACAGGACTTATTCTTAATCTTCTGATTATGAGTCCCAGAGAAACTATGCTGCATGGATTTGTAACACATGATAGACGTCACACAATGTAGCCTAGTTGTTCATTTTGCCAGTTTGACTGCAGGGCTGATGTCTGTGCCCCTCGCTTTTGTGTTGTGTCGATTGCTCTGTATTTACAATAACCTCTTTCCAAGGCTACAGAGATCTCAGAGAAGTCATGCAGAAAAGACTCTCCATTCCCCAAGCATCCAGGCATTGAGCAGTGCTGCACACTTCAGGGTCACGAGAGGAAACTTTGTCTGGCCTCTCTTCGGTACTCTGCGGATGGACTGCCCTCCCTGCTGGAGCCCACAAATGAAGAGATCTGCTCAGAGTACACCAAAGACGAGAAGAAGTATGCTGTCAGGTGAGATTTGTCCCATTAGAGCCGTTTGCATGGACAAACTAATTTTCCTTTTCAGTTTAATGAATTATGACAGCATCTCTTTGTTAGCTCCATACTGACCAAAAAAAAAAAAAAAAACACAACAACTTTGGCTCTGCAGCTAGAGGACCAAAGCTTTTGAACTGAAGCTGTGTGATATCTATGTATACAAATTGTTTGTTTTGACAACCTGCAGTCTGCCAGTTCTTTCTGGTCTGATAGTCTCTGTGTCTTTTATAGCAGCGGCTCTCATGTGTTAGGATCCAACAATGTGAGACAGTTCTTCAAGAAGGGATTAAGCATATGAAGTATTTAATTCTTTAATAAAAAGTGTTTTCCTTTGTTTTTGCTGAGGTGTTTCATGTTAAAATGACCTCTTCTTCACCATAAAAGTGAAATAACTTAACTAAAATCAGGAGCCGTAGAAAAATAATCATTTTAGAAGATATTGTCAGATAGCTCTTTTGACATCTCAATTCTACATGTGTTTACCAAACTGTATTTTAAAATTGTATTATCCTTTCAGATTTCTTAGTAGGACATTGTTTTCTGCTCTCACAACTTCTAAAGTTAACAAAGTGCCTTTTGTTTACTTTTTTTGCAGTTTGAAAAGATGTTTTCTGAGTTATTCATTCATTTTCTTTTCAAATTTGTCACTTTATTAATCAGAGGTCTCCACAGCCGAATGAACTGCCAACTTATTCAGCATATCTTTTACACAGCAGATGCCCTTCCGGCTGCACTCTTATTTGCACATATACTCTTTGGACAATTTAGCTAACCCAACTCACCTATATCCAGGGACGCATTTGCACATTTACTGAGGGGTATGCGAGTTCAATTTTTACAACTAAAAAAGACTAAAATGTTTAGTGTAAAAATAAACAGAGACAAACTGCCAGAAATGTTTTATTTTATCAAAATGTCATGGGCAAACTTTTTGTTTTAACTAAATTGAATTAGTTTTGAGCAAAAAAAAAGTTACCAAAAGGTCTGATGTATCAATAAGATACAATGAAATTTATAAAAACATGTATATGGTATAAAAATGGATCTTGATAGAAGGATTGATAAACATCTCAGTTCCAGAAAACATGATCATTCTGACTATTTGTTTATGTGTCAGTTTAAAAAGGCTTAAGAATAGTTATTATCAAGTATATAAAATTTAGTTTTGAATTTAAGTATATAAAATTTGAATTTTATAATCCAAATATTATTTTCTATCTTGTCTGAAATATATTCAGTACAGTAGGCCCACACGGTTAAGCTTACCAATCTCTTATTATCCAATTTGTCATGGCAGTTTTCATTTTAAGACATTGTTTGTTGTTTTTTTCATTTTCCATTTTGCACTCCACATCTCTTCACTCTTCTTTCCATTTTGAACATGTGACTGTAACCGAGCAACGGATCAATCAAATGGTCAACGGACGGGTGGTATAATTTCTTATTTAATAAAATACATTCATTCATTCATTTTCTTTTCGGCTTAGTCCCTTTATTAATCCGGGGTCGCCATAGCGGAATGAACCGCCAACCTATCCAGCATTTGTTTTACGCAGCGGATGCCCTTCCAGCCACAACCCATCTCTGGGAAACACATCCATACATTCTCATTCACACACATACACTATGGACAATTTAGCTTACCCAATTCACCTGTACCGCATATCTTTGGACTTGTGGGGGAAACCGGAGCACCCGGAGGAAACCCACGCAACCACGGGGAGAACATGCAAACTCCACACAGAAATGCCAACTGGCCCAGCCGGGGATCGAACCAGCGACCTACTTGCTGTGAGGCGAACGTGCTACTCACTACGCCACCGTGGCGCCCTTAATAAAATACAATATTGTATTAATATAAAATGCAGGATAAACATTTTTAGCCAAAAAATATTTATTTATTTTTATTACTTGAAACTTTTAATAAAGATCATTTCAAAAATAGGCGCCACGGTGGCCGAGTGGTTAGCACGTTCGCCTCACAGCAAGAAGGTCGCTGGTTCGATCCCCGGCTGGGCCAGTTGGCATTTCTGTGTGGAGTTTGCATGTTCTCCCCGTGGTTGTGTGGGTTTCCTCCGGTATGAATAGTTTCATTTTAAATAGTGTGCGAATGTGCACGTCTGGTGTACGATACTTCTAGCTGTCATGTGTATGCCGTGTCGCATAGCTGAGCAGCGCATCTGGTGTGCGTCGCCCTTTAGCTGAGGGAAAATGAATGAATGAATAAATGAATGACTTTTATTAGAGCAAATATTAAGTTTTAATAAATGTACCTTTTTTTCTGTTTACAATTTGTATGTTTAGATTTAAATAAAAAAATTTGATTCATGAGTATCAATTTATCACTATCTATCTATCTATCTATCTATATATATATATATATATATATATATATATATATATATATATATAT
>CAIGQQ010038283.1:1976781-1997391 GCA_903798035.1 Danio albolineatus
TATGTATATATAATAAATATGTGTTGTACTTTCCTATTTACTGTGCACTAAGTTTATCCAACTGCTGTATGACGACTTCCACAACTGAGCAACTGAGCATTTTTGCAAATTAAGATATGATGCCAAACCTTATATTATATGAGAGTCTTGTTCAATTCTGCACCAAAGAGGTATAGTGTTGTCCAATGAAATTTGCATTTCACTGCTTCACAGAAGTGTTTTAGCTTTTTGCATTTCCATAAAATCTGTAAGACTACATAGGTTTTACTTCAGTGTCAGCTACGTTTCCATCCAGCTAATTTTATTCGCATTTTGGATATGCGCATAAAAAAAACGGTTGATGGAAACGCCATGATGCGCATAAATTTAGAAAATGCGTATAAAAAATGTATGCGCATAACTGAGTAGGATAAACGTTTTATTCGATAAGAAAAGATGCGCATAAACTGCGATGGAAACACTTTTACTGCATAAATTCCAGTATGCGCGTTAAATAAAAGTCATGTGATTTTGTTATAAGAGATCATGTGATGATAAAAATGTGTGTAAATGGACAAACCAGCCGGCTGAGCACATCGTAAAACATCTGAAATGTTGTTTTGGTCATTCTAAAATGCCTTACCGTTTAAGAAGTTTAGTTATTATATTATTAATGACCTCCAGAATCAAGAGCGTCTGTGCTCGACGTCTGACACCTTCAAACGCCACCGCGTGTTCACTGCGTGTCAGGATTGCCTTCTGAGGCACAAGTCATTTATTAAACAAAGAAAAAGATTGACACAGCTTCTCCTACTGCTGCAAACTACGTTTTTACTGTTGATATTTGGCACCAGTTAATCAGGAAGTGACGATTTTGTCCGCTTTGACTCGTTGGATGGAAACGATGTTTTTTTCGCACGTCTTTTATGCGATAATGCAGTTTTGCGCATAAAGTTTATTCGCATTTTTGGATGGAAATGGATGATCATCTGGATGATCTGGATGAAAGTGGGGTCAGATACATCCTATGCATAAATGTATAGTTTTTCTCAGCAATTTTGTTATTAGAAAAGGGGATGAAAGTGTGAGATTCCCTATTTGATTTTCCTGCACAAATAATGCTTGCCTGGAGCACTGAGCATTAGGACAGGTTGCCCTCAAACAAAGATCTGAATTCTTTGACCTTTTCTTTCACCCACAGCTGTCAGTTTCATTCGTATGAGTGAGCCAAAGCCATTTTTTGATCAGCACCTCATGCCTTTCTCATTTAGCGAAAACGTAGCTGTATGCTCTGCATGCTGTGCTGAATGAGGCTTCTGGAGTCACTTGTATGCCTGGGTGGACAGAAAAGAATGAACTCTCACAGAGGAGCAGACAGCCATGCACAGAAGCCTATGTTTAATTTATCTTGAACTGTAATTAGATGAGCCACTTGACGTGGAATGTGTGCACGCAAGAGCCCCACACAAACCTGGTGTCATTAAAGGTGACATTTGCACAGTGCTTCAGGGGGCTAACACCAGGTCATTTGTTGTAGCTTCTTGGCGTATACAAGCGAAATTAATGTAAGACAGGGTGCTCTGACACAAATGAGAGAAGTAGGTACAATTTTATTAATATTTAAACTAATGATATTTTAAAAAGCACTCTTAGTTGGACTCTGGTTCTTTAGTCATTACACTGCCCAACTGCACCCCCTAGTGGTGGAGCATAAAAGTAAAATTACAGCTTGATCTATTTTGATTGTTTCATTCATTCATTCATTTTCTTTTCGGCTTAGTCCCTTTATTAATCTGGGGTCACCACAGTGGAATGAACCACTACCTTATCCAGCATATTTTTTACACAGCGGATGCCCTTCCAGCTGCAACCCGTCACTGGGAAATTGATTGTTTCATTTAATTCTTACTATCGCTATTTATTCATTTTGTTTGTAATCTAGTATCTCTGTATTGTAGTTTCTATGTAATATTTAAAACATAATCAAGTGATGATGTATTTCAATATTAGCAGATACTTTAGAAAGCTTAAATAATTTAGTATATTCATTCATTCATTTTCTTGTCGGCTTAGTTCCTTTATTAATCCGGGGTCGCCACAGCAGAATGATCCGCCAACTTATCCAGCATTTGTTCCAGCCGCAACCCTTCTCTGGGAAACATCCATACATTCTCATTCACACACATACACTACAGACAATTTAGCTTACCCAATTCCCCTGTTCCGCATTTCTTAGGACTGTGGGGGAAACCGGAGCACCCAGAGGAAACCCACACAACCACAGGGAGAACATGCAAACTCACCACAGAAATGCCAACTGACCCAGCCGAGGCTAGAACCAGCGACCTTCTTGCTGTGAGGCGAACGTGCTACTCACTACGCCACCCTGGCGCCTAATTTAGAACATTTCCCAGTAAATGTGTTTATTTGTAAGAATGGATTTTAACTACAGCGGTTCGAACTAGTTCTGCCGAATGACTAAAAAGTTATCAGTATGATGATGAAAAAACTGTACATTTCTAGTCAAACTATCCTTCTGCAATCTCATACCAAGAATGAAAATAAGAGCAGTTCTAATAGCTAAAAATGTGGGCGAGCATCGCTATGATATGATTGTATTGTATTGCAATATGGAGCAATTAAGTGTTAATGTTAAATCGAAAGTAATTCACAGAATACTTGAAAATGAAATGATTTAATGGCAATAACTTGTTATGGTTACAACTGAATTAGTTATATTACTAATATATGGTTGAAACATATTATTATGTATGCAGTTTAAATGTGAAGTTACCTGACAGACAAGGGGAAGGAAAGAGAGAGACGAAGAACAGAGAGTAGCCCCCAAAAAGAGCTTGATAGCAGTAGAGTCAGACAAGATAGACTTCAGAGCAGGAGATGAGCAGAACAGGAAAACAGCAGAGCAGGAAAATGGAAAGAACAAAGTTTACGATCCAATTTTGTCTCTTTCTTAATCATGTGTCTCAATCAAAGCCCAAATACTGAGACACACAAACTGACCAATCAACATGTGACCACATCGTAAAACCCCCAAAGTCCACACATCGTAGCCAGGCTCTGATCTTATCAGTATCTGCCTTTGGAATCTGTATGGACCTTCTTGGTGAAAAAGACATGTTTTGCAATATAAGCAAATGCATATGAAAATTTGCATTCCTGAATATTTAATGATAATTTTCATTGTTTTTAAATACAGTTGAGCAAAATAAAAATGGAACCACTCCCGCACTTTATTTGACAGTACTTTTATGGCCTTACAGGTTACTTTCCTAAGAAATTATTAGGTTGTCTACAATAACTACACATGTTAATGTTTAAGGGGCAGATAAAGTATTGAAACAATTAAGGTATTAGATAATTATTGTAATTACAAGAATAATGCGAAACAGAATTTTCCCAGACCCACTTTATCTTAAGTATATTTAAAATACACCATTTGATACAGTCCACTTTGTACATTGTATTTGTATACAATACATTGTATTTGTATGTATATATAAAAAGCTTTCTGAAATTACATATGTAATTGATAGCACTTCATTTAATATCATTTGACGTAAACAATGTACTTACCAAAGAAATTAGTGTGCAATTACTACATAAAACAGAAGTAGGTTTAAGGCAGTTATTACCCATTTTTTGTGATGATACAGTAAGCCCATTTGTTTCTGATTTGATTTCTGTACTAATTATGCGTTTTATCTACATTTACCAATTAACCCATCTTTAATTCTACCCCTAATCTAACCATATCAAACCTCAATAGCAGCAAAAGTTACATGATATATAACATGAGCTCAATACGTACACAGAAAAAAATATATTTATATTATATTATTATATTGTATTAGATGAAAGCCCTGAACTGAAAAATGTACACAAAAAAAGCAGATATTAATCAGACAGTCTAGTAAAACATAAATGACTGAAAGTTGACATATATCTCAGAAAAATGTCTAAAGGGGATTGTGAAAATAAACTGCTACCAATAATAACGATCATTCTAATGATTCGATTCTTTCCAGAGACCATTCACATGATAATTGGGTCAAATGCTCACTGACCCTTACATCCCAGTGAACTAACTATTGACACACAATATTTCATATTTCATAGCACATTAAATGTGAAAGTAGAAAGGAAGTGTCAACTTGAGCTATGACAGTTTAAAAATGCATACAGTAGGGGGAAAGTATTTGATTCCAATACCTTGCATGAGGAAGCATGTTTGCCAGTGCACTGACAAAGAAATGATCATTCTGTAATTGTAATGGTAAGTTTATTTTAACTGTGAGAGACAAAAAAATCCAGAAAGATACAATTAAAAAAAGTTATGAAGTGATGTGCATTTTAAAGGGCACCGATGAAGAAACTGATCTTTTGTTTAGACAGAACTGTGTGTATGTATAGTGTGTCCACAGTCATATTGGGATGACAAAAAGACATGAGTCTCTTTTTAAAAACTTCCTGAGGTAAAAATAGGATCAAATCCCTTCCGTTCTGAGGTCCAGGAATTAGGAGTGCGGTTTCCCAGCCCACCGAATTGATTGACAGCCGCATATTAACATGTCTCTGTAGTAACGTCTATAATCATATCAACAAAACAGGACGTGTGCAAAGCAACTGGGATTAAAAGATCTGTTCAGCTCTCTATGATCATCTTTCAGCTTTACAAGTTTGTTATGAATTACAGCGATTTACTTCAGTTTTACTTGTCACCACAGCCCTGTGTCAGTACAATTTAAAAAAAAGACACTTCAGTACAGGTTTGTGGATGTTAAATCAGGTTTATTTAGTACATGAACATAACAGATATCCATACAGCAGTGGAGAACGTTTATCCTGTCACATTTCACAAGTTCACACATTTCACAAGTTAAATGAGTATGTGTCTGCTGTGTGTGTCTCTGTGTATGTGCGTGAACTTTGTAATGACATTGTGTGTGACTCATCGTGGCAGAAAGGCTTGAATTAACTCCACAACAAATACATCAAATAATCATTGGGAAAGTTCTTACTGTAGTATTTCTCACAAACGTTACGTGAGATCTGCTAGCTTCATGTCTGTCTGTTTATCTGATGCAGCCGAGGCGGAGATTGAGGCTCACTCTGACAGGCATGTGGGAACGGTGGGTGGGGAGAACTAGCATTAAAGGCACAGGCAACAAAAACAGCTTCACTGTATTCAGAACAAAAAAATCCAATAGTTTGAAAGGTATAATAAATCATCTGATGGGTGTTTTGAGCTGAAACTTTACAGACACATTCTGGAGACACAAAAGACTCATCTTAAATATTGATAAAGAGGTAAAATAGGTGACCTTTGATGAGTGAAATAAGTATTTGATCCCCTATCAATCAGCAGGTGTCCTGTCTGCTAGGTGTATTTCATACAGATAAAAGGCTGAGATTAGGAGCAGTCTTTTAAAGGGAGTGCTGCTAATCTCAGTGTAATAACATATAATTTCTTGATAATAGATCACAATAACAAGAAGTTGTTGGTTGCGTATCTCTGCTCATGGTTTGCTCTCACTACATTTATTTCTGGGACAATGGAACATTCAAAAATTAATCGTGATGAAGTTTATCATTAACTGTTTTGTAACATTTTGTTTTTATTTTATTTGTCAGTTTATTTATTTATTTTTTTATGTCAGATTCCTTGGAATCAATCTAAATCTGCTCAATCGAATACTATTACTTAATCAGTTCAAATATATGAATATGGTATGAATATATCTAGCTGTAGAAAAGCTAGATGCAATTAGTTCAATTCTATAAGATCCGTTTTCTTAATATTCAGAGGCAAAATTGACCCAGCTGTATACTCCACACAATAGAAAAAATAAGAAGAAGCATTTAAAACACATTTGACTTATTGATATTATTGCACAAATCTTGTATTTGTTTGTTTAGTTTATGCTTAACTAACAAATATCAATCACATAATGTTTATTAGTTTAACTCTGTTAAAAAAAATATGGAAATAGATGGAAATTGTATATGCATTCAGAATACATAAGTCTTATTTGTTGGGTCTAAATATGTTTTTGTTTTTTTGTTCTTTGTTTTTTTTTTTTGAGTGAAGAGGAATAGAATAATATTGGAAGGCACAGCAGGGGAATTACAAAATGCTCTGTTTCCAAGTGTCATGTGTATGTCTGTTTCCAGATATTTGTTTCTGATTGGAGTGAAACATCCCACCATTCCTCTGCCAGTGCTGGCGACCATCTTCGATCAAATCAGAGACACGGTGACAGCCTGCTGCTCATCTGCTGATGCCTCTGCATGTTTAACAGAGAAGGTCAGAAAACAACACTAATCATCCGTGCAATCTCTGAGGTTGCTTCTCAAATTCGATAGGGTGCTTTAGCATCTGTTTTGACGTGTTGTTTTTGTCATTTCTATTTTAAAGTGAATCGACAATTTTTATGACGTCACAAAAGTGCAGCGTCCTTATACAGTTTCAGAAAAAAAAAGTAAAAAATCTGTCATTAGGTAACGTTTTTTTAAGCTTATATACCATGTATTGGTGCTACAAATAAAGCGTATTACTACTTTAAGGGCATAAGTACTTTTGGTACTGCCCTAGTAACAAGTCTGTGACCTCTTTTTCTAAGCTTGTGGTTGCAAGAAAAAGAAGTCTCAAAAACAGATGTATTCCTCATTTCCCGAAGGAATGAATGGAGACATTATATTATAAACACACTAATCAATTTACTTAAAAGACCAATCACTTTAAATTGTATGAAAATGGACCAATGAAATGGCAATGAAAATTGCATGAGCAATCTGCATGAGCAGCCACTCCCATATTTATGGGTACATAAGGTGCACATATGAGATGACACATCAGACTTCTTCGGCTGCATTCAACTGGCGATTCAGCCTCTGTGGTAACAAGACATAACGTCTCAGTTCCCTCATTCAGGAAACAAGGGTTATATCTGTAGGGTTATAAGGGTTATACTGAGGGTAAATTAGTAATTCACTACGAGTTATGTTGTAATGGCATTAGGGGATATGTTTGTAAAGCACTACAGCAGCTGAATCTGTAACTCATTTGGGGCGATGTATGCCAAGTGGGTAGCATGAGCGCACAAGCACCACCAAAGGCGTAATCATCTAATGCCCCAGATGAAGACTCTTACTGCCATATGAATATTTTTCTAACATCAGCCTTTTTCTCAGGCTCCCATGTGTAGGTTCAGTAATGTCACTTTTATGGTGACAAATGTGTTCTTTTCATTGCCTTTAAAGTGAAATAACTGAAAGTAAACATAGAAGGCTGAGAGAAATGCTCTTTTAGAATAAAATACTGACAGCGCTGTTGTTTTCTGTCTTTAATTTATACTTTGTGTATAATTCTGTCAGAAAATAATTCTGTATTCTTTCTGTCAGAAGACTGAGCAAAAGTATACGTCAAGTATTTCTTAAAGCGTATTTCTGAAAAAGTATCTTTGTAAAGTATCTTATGAAAGTATTTTTAGTTCACTTTTTGTAAGGGATCATAAGTTTCAACTGTTGTTGTGCCTATTTCATTTCACTCTCTAGCATCCAAATAGACCCAGACTTGCATGAAACGGACATGTGCTGTACCAGTCTGTTATCTAAGACAGGAGAGCTTGTTTCGTAACAAGCTGATTTGAAAATGTTTTGTGTTTAGCAGCAGGTTTCGGTTATTAGAATTACACAACCAAGCCATTCTTCAGATTTCAATTGCTTATTTAACCGTAAGATAGCTGAAACCCTGGGTAGATGGCTATTGTGAGAGGCTTCGATCTTTCTGATGCATGTCTGGATGATTCGCCAGCACAATGACACTCTGACTTGACAATGAGCGCCTTAATTTTGCTGTGAAGCCTCATCTCGTTTTTGAGATCGGGATTGCTTTGTTCGGAGCTCTGAGATGTTATGCTAATGGCTTCCAGTGCGTTTTTAAAAAATAATGCAAAAACCACATAAAGAAAGGCTGTTTCGTACAGAGTATTGAGTAAAATAACTTTAGAGAAATCTTATCTTAAATGCCATAACTGTAGCACTCCTTTTCAATCTCAAAAATGATGTTAAAATCTCACAGGCAGCCTAATCGAATGCATCTAGCTGTTTTTCATCCTCCAATTATCCATTCCTTTCTGTTTGCTGTACGCACTAAATGGTGAAGTGAGAAGATTGGCTGGTGTGAGCATCTAATTGAAGGCACTAAACTTCATCTACACCCTGAAAACGAACTCACATCATTAGCATGCACCTACCAAGTTGGTTCGCCAGCTGAGACAGCGTTGCAAGATTTCAATTAATTCAGAGCGACAGGCTGCTCTTTGTACCCACCGAGTGCCAGGCAAACCCGAACTGTCAAACAGCGACACGTTACTCACATCTTCTCTCCCGCTGCTTGAGCTGCTTTGAACATTGGCGAGGAAGAGACATTTGTGGTTTTAAGAGGTTGTGTTACTGGTCAAACAGTTCTTTCTTTTTTTTCTCTCTCATCCTCTCTCAAATTTTATCAAACAGGAGAGCACATTGAAAAAGACTACGGCCTTTCTGTCCAAGTTGGATGACACTTGCTCGCAGTACTCCAAACTGGACTTGCCAGCGTTCACAAATCTGTAAGTGACAGTTAATGTGCATTCACACCAAGCACAATAGATTACAATCAAGCAAGAGTTCTTAATCTAAAATCATTCTGGATGTAGAACAATGACAGCGATCAGATCAGACCATGACAATGATTAAGACATAGAGGAACTTATCATTTGTATCACTTCCAGAACTATTTTATTCTTAGCTAACAAATGGTAAAAAAACAATGACAGCCAATCAGAATCGGGTCACAATTTCTACATTAACTAATAAAAAAGGTTTTATTAGTTAATGTATTTACTAATATAAACTGATTATAAACGATACTCATAACTGCCAACATTTGTTTATTTATTTATTTATTTTTATTTTATTTTTTTTTTGGGGGGGGGGGGTGTATTTACATAAAATACAAATGAAGACATAGAGCAAAATGATTTTCTCATATATATTTATGTTTTATTGTGACTTTTAACATTGTTTGTAACATATTAGATTTAAAAAATTCAGTTTGTTTACTCACCCACACATCCAGTATCCTACACATACAGTATGTGCTTTTTTCTTCAGTAGAATGGTGATGGTTTTTCAGATTAAAAATAAAACTAACAAAATAAACATACAAATGAGCCCAAAGCAATATCCATGGCTCCTGGTGACATAATGAGGTCTTGTAAAGCGAATCGATAACAAAAAAACTCTCTAAGGAATAGGACATTATTAAGTAATGTTGTTTTTCCCACCGTGCCCGACATTGAAATCAATACGACACACCTTGCAGAAAGCGTGGGCGTCGTCAAGGTGGCTTCTAGACAAAAACTAGAATTCTTCCGTCCAGCTGCTGTTAAATTTATATGTATATATTTCTTTCTTTGCCGAAGCACAACCTGACTCTTTTCCTTCCATCATGTGTACGACTACTGACACAGCTGCTTGTTGCTACTGCCACCTTTGAAGTCCCGCATCTAGCTCGTGCGCAGTAATCAACAGTGCACCTGAGTTGTGTCCTACGTTGCTAGATTAAGGTAAAACATGTTACAAGATTTCAATATTGCATCAATTGTGTGAGGTAATGAACTTCATTAGAGATCTGGCAACTTGACAAACATGAACAAAAGTGCTTTTTTTGAAACTGCATTGGGACCAAGTGTGCCGCATGCCTGCGTTCGAGTGAAGCTCTCGGCAGTTAGATCGCCCCCTGGGGGCTGGCTGCAGTACAAGTTTTAAGCCCGCCTCCTCCGTGTTAATGAACGAGACTTGAGCCCAAATAAAAAAAAAAAATTACACTTGAAATCAAAGTATCCTAAAAGATGGTCTTGGTCATTTTAGGCAGTTTTTATCATGCTGATATAGGTACGGGGTGTGTCGTCATGATTGATAGTTGTGATTGACAGTTTTCCTGAGGTGACGGTCGGAGCTTCAGGAGCAGACTGAAGCAGGATTTAAGATATAGGCTTTGTAAAGGTAAGGCAGCATAAAACATTTTACTGAGCTGTTTTTAATCCATATTGGGCATTTACTACATGAAAAATACTATAGTAATTTATAGTACAAACTATAGTGTTTTTTAAACCATTCAGTACTAAGGTGCATTGTACTTATATAAATGAATGCACCAGCATACTGTAGAATTAACTTACTGTAGTATTAACTATAGTGAACAGATATTGTTTAATTTTGACAACAGTAAGCTGGTGTATTGTAGTAGGCTATAATATATGCACTTATTTTAAAATCAACAATTAAATCATTTATAGAACCTTCCAAATACAACTATGCAGCTGTGGCTGAATCCGGACGAACTGAAAATGACAGGTACAAACCATTGGTACAAACACGCAAAAATTACAATTATACTTTTTTCATTATAAAGTTATGTAATTATTACAATCATTTAATTATTCCTTTATTTATACTTACCTTTACGTTTGGCCTCAGTGGTGGCTGTGACAGCTGCTGATGTCATTTCTGTTTCTAAATTGAAGATAAAAACATTAAAAATAAAGCTTAAAAGTTAATTTAAGTATATAATTCTCTGAAAAAAAAGTTGCTCATTAAAAACTATGATGCTAACTTCGTTAAAACAACACAGTATAGACTATTTACATTATAAATGATTAAAGAAAAAACTAAGTCACTGCTGTTTATTAAAATATAATTTATCCTTGTGTGTTTTTCAATTTTAGTTGTTATCTGTATTTTATTTCATGTTGAAGATCTGTAAAAATATTAAAAAATAAAGTCCAGACAGCGAACTTCTGGAGCGCAGTTGATTGACGTGGGAAAGTTTGGGCAGGAGCAAGTTTGACATCGCAACTCCGCCTCGCTCCGCTTGCTCCACCTCTGGCTCTACGGGAATGTCCTTCTGCGCATGCCCTGGCTCCAATTTCAGCAGTCTTTTGCGACAGTTTGTAGCCGTCACGAGACGATTTTTCCCTCACAGCGTTTAATGGAAAATGGCGCTGTCGCGTCGTCCATATTTTATACAGTCATTGATTGGGACGTACAAATTACGGTAGTTTCCTGGGAGAAATAACTAACCGGGAGGGTGGCGGGAGATGGATGTGAAATACGGGACACTCCCGGGAAAAAACATTAGTGTTGGCAGGTATGACAATACTTCTAGCAACTATTAATCATAGTTTAACATTTACTAATGCATTATTGACATCCAAATTCATGCTTGCTAGTTAATACACCATGAGTTAACATGAACTAACAATGCACAACTCTATTTTAATTAATTAACATTCACCAACATGAATAAATAACTAATACCACCTTATTACAAGTGTTACCCAGAATCAACTGAAATATGAAGGATTCACACAATTTAAAGCTATGGACGACATGGTGGGGAAGCCCTGTCAATCCCTCTTTTCAAAGATTATTTAAAGGTAATGACTATCTAGAATACGATTAGTTTACCATAGGAAAGAATCATATAAACACATGGACATTACGCTATAGCCGGGCTAATATTAATATAGTATTATCTGGTATCCAGTTTGGGTTGCCTCATTGGAACATTCTGAGGAAAATATTTTGTTGTTTTTATTCCACTGTGATCGCTAAAATCTTTTGATCAGATTCATACATTTTAAAGGGTCACGAAACCCCCCAGTCTCAGCGTGGTGTTTTCACACCTACAGTCTGTAAAAGCTCAGGAAAGTGGGTGTGTCCAGCTCTGTTTAGGTGGGAGAGTCAGGGAAGAGAAAGAGGGAAGGTTTTGCATATAATGGGAGTTTCCATTTGTGCACTCGCTGACTTTCAAACAAACACACAGACGCAGGGGAAGAAAGACGGACTGTTTTTACATGGACGTCGGTCATCTAATTTTTTGCCAAATTATTAATTTGTCGACTTTAACTGCAGTTTGGCACTTTCACGTTTATTCACGAACATTTCCTGCATGTGCCCCGTGACAAACGAGATATTAAATGTTAGTAACTGCTGAAGGAGTGCAGATTTAATGGAGGATTTGAAACGCACGGCGTATTTCAGGAAAATAAATCCTCCGCATTTCTCGGTAACTAGATGTACTCGGTAGGTAGCGTCAGAAAGCCGTGTGTGTATAGACTATTCTGTCACTAAATGCAGCAAAAATTCTACACGACAGTAATCGTTTGATTAAGATGTTTACACTTTACATGGATCTTTCAGTCTATAATACTGTAGTGATATTAACGTGCTGTAAACTCAGCAACAGTTCTAATCATCTGACTAAGGTCTGTCTTTAAACACTGAAAGAGTATTGCAGACTAAACCAACTAACTTTGCCATCTTAATAAACAAACAAACACCACTGGTCGCCTACTTACCGATCAGGTGACAGGACAATGAACACCAACTGTATTAATTAAATAGTGCACGCTGATTGGGTTGAACAACGTCCTTGTCATGAATTAATGTCGCACGCTCAGTGACATCAGAATGTTCTCGCCGGGACAGATGTCCAGTCACCACAATGGAGAATATGCATAGATCTCATAGGCGTGACGCAGCCTCAATTTTGTTTCAAACCGGAAGAACGAATTTGCTCGAAATAACGCAAAAACAACCAATTTTCACTTTTTAGTCAATTATATGTGTCCTAATAGTGTTTATAGCAGCATGGGACACATATATGACTGTCAACAGCTCAAAAAAATGTGTTTTGGTGTTTCATGGCCCTTTAAATAAAGATTCACATGTCACACGAGCTAGTAGCACACTGAGGACATCTGCTGTTTACAAGGGGGTAATGCCGAATTAAATCACACATTAAAAATAAAGATTTCTTTCAGATGGTCACACTTTATTTTGGTGGAATTTAAGTTACATTGCAACTAATTCTCATTAGATTATAAGTAGACTGTTAGGTTGGGGTTAGGGTTAAGGTTAGTGTAAGTTGACATGTACTTGCAAAGTTTCTTATAGTCAGTTAAATGTCTGTTGAATGTCTGTATCAACAAATATTTAGTAGACAGTCTACTAATACTCAAATGGACCATCAAAATAAAGTGTTACCTTTCAGATTTTTATCATTTGACAGTGTGGATGCAAGAATATTTATTGTTATATTTACATTTATAGTTATCATGCCTGATGTTAACAGCCCTTTAGACTAGAAAAGTGTATCATCAGTAGATGTAATGTCAGGGGCTGTGAAATGAAGGAGCTGGTCACTTTTGATAATAACACTTTACAATAACTTATTTACAATAATCATTTAATGAAAAATGATGTATTAATATGTACTGAACATTGCTTTATGATCAAATAATGATAAGTTAAGGCAAAAGCTATTCATGACCTAACTAAATACAACATGAGTCACATGAGTTCATGTGTGAATAACGGCCACATTAATTACTTGTTAGTTCATGTTGTTAATTAATGCATTAATTAACATTTAGGTTTAAGCTAAATGTAATGAATTTATGAGCTGTTAATGTATAATTATGTAGTGACTACTTAGAGGGGCACATCATCATTAATTCATCTTTAGCTACTCATGAACCCCTGTGTTTAAACTGTTGGTGTTGATGTTGACAGAACACGTTTCTAATTGTTATTCAGTGTAAACGCATTAGATGGACCTGCATAAGGAGTTTATGAGTATAAGAATGGGTTAATGATGATGTGTCCCTCCAAGTAAAGTCATGATATACAGTGGTGGAAAGAGTACTAAAAAATCATACTCAAGTAAAAGTATCATTACTTGCCCAAAAATGTAGTGCAAGTAGAGTAAAAGTATCTGTGGTAAATATTACTCAAAGTATGAGTAAAAAGTAGCCCTTTTAAAAGTACTCAAGAGTAGTGAGTAGTGAGTATTACGCTGTGAAAAGTTGATGCGTTTACAGAATGTTACGTTTACAAACAACATGTAGTGTATTTAGGGATCTTCCTATTTTCGTTTGTTCCTTCCAACCTTTCTTCAATTATAGTTTGTTCTCTCCTTCCTTCATTCATTCGTTTGTTCCCTCCTTCCTTCGTTCACTCGTTCGTTCGTTCATATTTTTGTTCCTTCCTACATTAGGTCCTTTTGTTCATTCATTCGTTTGTTCGTTCCTTCCTTCCTTTCTTAGTTTGTTCAGTCCTTCCTTGAATTCTTCCTTCATTCGTTTGGTCCTTCCTTTCTTCCTTCCTTCTTTCATTCGTTCACTCATTCTTACTTTCATATTTTTGTTCCTTCCCACATTAGGTCCTTTTGTTCATTCGTTCGTTCGTTCCTTCTTTCCTTCCTTAGTTTGTTCAGTCCTTCCTTGAATCCTTCCTTCATTTATTTGGTTCTTCGATCCTTCCCTCTATTCCTTGGTCGGTCCTTCCTTTTATTTGGCCCTTCCTTCCATTCTTCATTCGTTCCATTTAGTGATTGTTTAAGGCTGTTTGGTGATTTCAGTCATCATACAGTCGACATCCATCATTTTCAGTGACATGCAGTCTATAAACAGTCTCTGGATCATTGCGTGAACAGATTTTGGACGTTTTCTTGGACATTTTTAATGTTTTCAAAAAGTTTGCTGCATTTATAAAGTGCCCATGTCTTGAGGTTGTTCAGTATGATGCGATTTACTTTCTATGTGTGATTTAACTGGACAGGAATCACAGGACTGATCTTTCTACTTTAGACAATGACCATAGACAAGAAAGAAATAAAGAAGTGCCTGCTGGTTGAAGGAAAGTAGTGGAGTAAAAGTACTGATACTGCACTAAACATGTACTCAAGGGAAAGTAAAAGTCCACATTTTTAAAACTACTCAGTAAATTACAATTCCTGAGTAAAAACTACTCAATTACAGTAGTTTGAGTATTTGTAATTAGTTACTTTACACCACTGATGATATAATTATACATTACAATATCATAAGTTTATGGTTAAATTAAGCATAAACTAATGTGGTAATTAATACGTTAATTAACAAACAATCATGTACTAACAAGTAATTAAGGTAGTCATTAATTACACATGAACTCGTGTTATAGTTAAAGTTAGTTCATGATTAGCGCATGTATTAACTCATCATTAGTTCATAATAAATTAATGTTTAGTTTACATATTAACACATCGTTATTTATGTACTGTTATTCTAAAGTGTTACCCTTTTAATGTTCTGCAGGATGCAGAAGGAGGGAGGAGAGACTCGCAAGCAAGCATGGGTTTCATGGGCCTCGTCCTGCTGCTCCAGGCTCTCACCGGCACAACTGTGTCAGAAACTGGTGAGCAAAATAACATACTACTACTGCCTTTTGAAAACTTTCAGCCATGAGTCACTTGAGCACTGTAATGATCTTTGGAAGTGTCTGTTTACATTAAGTGCACATAGCACACTTACTGACTTCACTCACTAGTTCATGGTTAAGAATCAAAGTTACAATTAATGTCCATCTTTCATTAACAGCAGTTGGCTGTGGGAAGTAAGAGGCACATGATAATGTTGATCACAATCAAACAGATTTAGAGCTCACGTCCAACAAAGCAATTTTTGTGCTTTAGTAGACACCCGCTCTAGAGTTCATCTTTTGCTGAATGCATTTTTTGCATCACTTACCAGATGGGAGATTTGTTTGATTTTCAATTTTAAAAAGTGTATATGAATAGGTGTAGGAATGTCTTTTTGTTGAAATAAGATGTCATACATTTGACACTCATTTACACTCAAAATGGTATAGGTATACTGTTTAATAATGTAACCATATAAATGCCACTGTTTAACCCAAATAACATTTAAATGCTGTTATTTTCAGCATACAACTTCAGAAAACAGCTGACATTTACTTATACATAGTTATTGGAATTAAAGTTTTTTTTTTTTTTTTTGGTAAAAATGTTTTAGGAAATTGTTTACTAGTACTGGGTTGCAGCTGAAAGTGCATCCACTGCGCAAAACATATGCTGGATAACTTGATGATTGGTGGCTTGGAGAAAATTAATGAAATTGACGAATGAAAGAATATATATATATATATATATTTTTATATATATATATATATATATATATATATATATATATATATATATATACACACACTGTATATTTATACCAGCCATTTTGTTAGGTGCACTTTTATTACTGCTCACTAACGCAAATTTCTAAACAGCCAACTACATGGCAGCAACTCAGTGCATTTAAGCATTTAAGTAGACATGATCAAGATGATCTGCTGCAGTTCAAACTGAGCATCAGAATGGGGAAGAAAGGTGATTTAAGTGACTTTGAAATGGCATGGTTGTTGGTAGATACGAGCTGGTCTGATTATTTCAGAAACTGCTGATCTACTGGATTTTAATGCACCACCATCTCTAGGGTTTTCAGAGAACGGTCCAAAAAAGAGAAAATACCCAGTGAGCGGCAGTTCTGCTAGAACAAATGCTTTGTTTATGCCAGAGGTCAGAAGAGAATGGCCAGACTGGTTCGAGTTAATAGAAAGGCAACAGTAACTCAAATAACCACTAATTACAACCAAGGTATGCAGAAGAGCATCTCTGAATGCACAACACGTCTAACCAGAGTTATGGCTACAATTCGCACAGGCTCACCAAAATTGGACAATAGAAGATTGGAAAAAGGTTGCCTGGTCTGATCATTCTAGATTTCTCCTGCAACATTCAGATGGTAGGGTCTGAATTTGGGGTCCACACTATGAAAGCATGGATCCATCCTGCCTTGTATCGACAGTTCAGGCTGGTGGTGGTGGTGCAATGGTGTTGGGGATATTTTCTTGGTAGACTTCGGGCCCGTTAGTACCAATTGAGCATTGTGTCAATGCCACAGCCAACCTGAGTAATGTTGCTGACCATGTCCATATCTTTATGACCACAATGTATCCTTCTTCCGATAGCTACAACCAGCAGGATAACGTGTCATGTCATAAAGTGCGAATCATCTCAGACTGATTTCTTGAACATGACATTGAGTTCAGTGTACTCAAATGGCCTCCACAGTCACCAGATCTCAATCCAATAGAGCACCATTGGGATTTGGTGGAATGGGAGATTCGCATCATGGATGTGCAGCCGACAAATCTGCAGGACCTGTGTGATGCTATCATGTCAAAATGGACCAAAATCTTGAGGAATATTTTATGTAACTTGTTGAATCTATGGCACTAAGGATTATGGCATTTCTGAAGGCAAAAGGGGTCAAACCCGGTACTAGTAAGGTGCACCTAATAAAGTGACTGGTGAGTGTATATATATATTTATTCCTTTTCATTCATTCATTCATTTTTCTTCTGCTTAGTTCCTGACTTATCAGGAGTTGACACAGCGGACTGATCCGCCAACTACTCTGGCATATGTTTTACGCAGCGAACACTCTTACAGCTGCAACCCAATACCTCTCTCATACACTCTCCCATTCACACACGCACACACTCTAAGGCCAATTTAGATCATCCAATTCACTTATAGCGTTTGTCTTTGAACTGTGGGGGAAGCTGGAGCACCCAGAGTTTAAACCCTAAAATGAGGTTCATCTTCAGGGTAAAAAGATCAGATGAGGTTTCAGAATGATGATTTGAATTGAATACTTTCAAACAGCTATTAAGCTGGGGTTTAATTAAAGCTCGTGTTTTCTGTTTCAGACAGAGGAGGTTATTAAATATGATGATGGCAGTGCCGCTTAAAGACTCGCTCTTCAAAGATCCTTTTGAGCTCCAGCAATTGCGCTGGATGAAGAGATCGTCTCAATTCCCCCTCCAATAGGAAATGTCATGCCTCTCGCCATCTGAGATGCTTTATTCTCTTTAAATAAACTTTCCACTTGCTTCAAAGAGTGTTTGTTTGTTTTCTCTGTTCAGTTTGCTCTTTTAGCTCATGAGGCTTGTGGCATTTGCAGTGTAATTGTATTATGCTTGTGTATGAATAACCTTTTCTAGCACCATAACAACGTCCACAGTAAGATGGTTTTGTTTGTTGCCATGGTGTTTCATCACATACTGCACAACTGATTCACAATGACATTAGTTTTACTATTTTTTTCCTTATTAAAGTGATTAGCAGTTAATTAATTTTACCTGGCTGTTGTTAATTGACTACTGTGAATATCCCAGTCTTGATGTAAACAGAGAGCTTCATTAAAAGACCATTAAAAATCTAATTTGGCATTTCCAGCTCAACCAAAAGCAAGAGTTTTGGGTATGGCCACTGCAGCAGGTGGAGCCAAAGGGTGTTTGTTTAAAGAGCCCCTATTATGGGTTTTTGAAAAAGAGCTTGCATGCAGTGTGTAACACAGCTCTAAGTGAAGTGAAATGTCCAGCTAAGGCTTAAATCTGAAAGTGCACAGTGTTTAAAATTACTGATTAATCTATAAAAGAGTCGACTCACAGTTGTTCAATTGAATCATTCAATTGAGTTCTTACGAGTCATTAGCCGTTTTGGCATGATGTGAATACGAAACATAAGCCCCGCTCACAGACCCGGGAAGATTCTAAACCTCCAACCCCGCCCACAAACAACAGCAGCAAGCAAAAGTTGCCAGATTGGACAGTTATGAATTTGATTGTGCATGTTAAAACCTTTTGGATGGGGTTTGGGCTGGAACCAGTCAGCTATGTGCTCTGCTGGATATTATTGGAAGTGTGCAGATGAACCAGAGATGAAACTGTGAAGTGTCAGTGGTTGAGGTTTATTTCTGCAGAAATGCCTCAGCAATATAGCCCAGCCTTGTGCTTCTGAAATCTACGCGCTTACAACGGAGGATTCGTCGACCGATTGTTAAAGGAAGGATCAGTAAAGACTACTGATGCATGCAGGGGCGGACTGGCCATAGGGAGCACCGGGACATTTCCCGGTTGCCTGACAGTGAATCTGGCCTGCTATTCAACAAGTGTGAGTAAGTGCGATTAAATCGGTTGCCTCGTTGTTTTCTCTAGCTTGTAAATGATGCGTTTAATTGTGTTTTGTAACTTGTAACCGCTTGTAGTGTATCTGGTTAACTTGTATTCTCATATCGCGTCTAAAAGCATGTTGTAAATGCGACGCGTGCCGCTTTGTTTACGGATTAAAATGCATTTGTGAACTCGTGTTCCTCTGCTGTTTGTCGTTGCTATGGCTACATCAGCTCTCCTACACAGACGCGGCAGTCCTGTTTCATAATGGTTCAGCTTTTGCAGCTGTGTGCAATAATACTAAATGTCTGTCACTGTTTTTACTTATGTTAGGAATAGAGTAATATGCTGGGAGACCGGGGGGTTAGTTTAGGGGGTAAGGTGTCTGAAATACGGGCAATTCCCGGGAAAAACGAGTGTTGGCAGATATGCTCACGCACACACTATGACTATTTCAATATTGATAAGCCATGGTGGGCATTCTCTCGCGCTAAATGATGTCGACCAATCGCAACAGACTGGGTCATCGGTCCAATCAGCGCAGTTTAGCATTGCGCTAAGGAAGAGTTTTGAAACAAATGAATCGCTGAACGATTCCTATAAGAGTCGCTGGGTTAATTAGGTAGAAATAAATGCAAATTATAAGACAATTAAACTGTTTTTTAACAATGCATGCTTATTAGCCTGCTGTTGGAGACCCCCAAAACCAAAATATGACCCTTTTTAATGTATAATAAGGGCTCTTTAACTAGTGTGTGGAATTATGATTGGCACGTTACATGAAAAAAACAATAAGATTCTTCAAAATATGCAGACCCACAAGGTAAAACAACTATCAACTTGTTTCAACCAAGTTGCAATATAATAGTAAATGATGAAACTAATTAAAAATAATAGAAATAGTAAAATAGAGCCAGAATAAAAAAATATGTAGAATATAATATCTGAAACGTGCATGTGTTTAAAAATGTGCTTTGTTTATTCCAGACGATTTGAATGTTATCACTCAATTGAATGGCCGTTATCAGTGGTTATCAGCTGACTGATATGGGCCAGTAGGGGCCTTCTGCACCTACTGGTAGGCATAGAAGGCTGTTATCATCCATCCACATGGTTAATCAGCTATAGATCACATACATCTGTGGCTGGAAGTTAACGATATTTATTTATTTTATTTATTAAATTTCCCATTAATTGTATTTTATTAACGTCTACCCCAACCCTAAACCCAACCGTCACAGTAATGTAATAACAGATCTGGAGTCTTCTCTATTACTATAGCTGATTAACCATGTGGATAGATGAAAAGAGCCTTCTGCGCCTACCAGTAGGCGCAGAAGGCCCCTACTGGCCCATATCAGTCAGCTGATAACCACCGATAATGCTCATTCAATCGAGTGACAACATTTGAAGAGGGTGTTAGTTCAGTTAGGTAGACTACTAGCATATAATCTACAAACTTTACCCTTTAATGTTTGTGTTCATTTTTGTACAGTGCGTTTGGAAAGTACTCACAGTGCTTAACGTTTTCCACAATTGGTTAAATTCATTATGTATCCTAAAGAGCTTCTATAAAGCATTATAAAAGGGTATAGTTTAGTTTTGGGGGTCTCCAACAACAGGCTGGTATGCATACAATGTCAAAAAAATTTCATTGTCTAATATCTGTGTGTGTGTGTGTGTGTGTGTGTGTGTGTGTGTGTGTGTGTGTGT
>CAIGQQ010038283.1:2006847-2023470 GCA_903798035.1 Danio albolineatus
ATTATTATTATTATTATTATTATTATTATTATTATTATTATTATTATATTAATAGTAATAAAAAGCACAACAATAATGACTGGAGTAATAATTTCATTTGAAACTACATACAATAAGAAAGCAGTTATTTAAAAGTTTAATAAATATTTAACAATTTAACTTTTTTTTTTTTTTTTTTTTTTTTACATTTAAGAAATGTAGCCAGGAATGATTTTCTTTAAAATAAACATGAAAAAACCTGACCTCAAACTTAAAAAAAAAAAAATTCTATTCAATTTTAATTCACTCTCAAAGTATCCTCAGCTTTTATCCTTCCACCATTACATCACTACTACTTCAAAACAGTTAAAGATGCGCACCTTGACATTGGACTGGTCTGAAAGTAGTGGCGCTTTTCAGCACGATGAATATCGGTCCAGGATTGAAGCGGACTTTTCTCCTGGAAGAAGGACACGGTCCGTCATTAGCAAAGCATGAACTGAACACCACCATCATGCATCCATGCCTTTTAAATGAACAGCACCAGCACAGTTTATACAGCAGATACATGCAACGAACACCAAAACAGAACCACTGAAGAATAAATAAAACATGCATGGATTTTATTTCCTATGTGTAATGGGATTTCATAGAATTGTTTTAATTAGCATTTTCATTAGTGAATCACTAAGAGTAATACATCTACAATTTAAAATACAGGATTTAGTACAAAAGAAAACAGGATAAGTCAACGGAAAAGATTTAGTGAATGGAAAAGGACTGATGTTTACTGGCTTTGTTAATAATCCACTTGACAAAGAATATTCAAAAGTATTAAAATGAGCCCTAAACTCGCATTAGCAGGACACAATAGAGGCATAAGCAAGGAGTCGAAGTAAACCAGAATGCAAAAATAAAGCCAAAAGATTAGAACAGGGCAGGAAGAGGTAATGAAGCTGTCAGTTGACAAACGCCAGGGGCATCGTGCGACAGGAGCAAAGTGTCATTGTGCACCGCACACAAAAGAAAGAGAAAGCAAACACTCATGCTGAATCATTAAAGAGCTGCAGGTCGAGCTGAGGCCCCGGGTCCCGGCTACTCACTGTCAGAGGCCTTATCTCCTAAAAAAGGCTCCTGCTCCATCATGTCCATTGGGATTTTAATGCTGGGGACATTCTCATTGTAAGGATAGTCAGACTGCACAGGGAGAAACAGTCAAAAACAGCTTCACAATCTGTACCTGTATACAACAATTCTTCTCACAAAGATTCATTTAAAGCATTAAACTATACTAAATAATCTGGAGGTTGCTATTCAGTTTTTTTTTCTTCTTCTTCTACTAAGGCTACTGTAATCTTATTGTTTTGTTACTGAAATATTGTCTAGTGGTGGACAGTAACTACTGTGAGTATTTTTACTTCACTACTGTAGGAACTTATTTTAAGTATCAGCTCTTTATCAGAGTATTTTTATTTACAGTGCTCAACATAATTGAGTATAGCCCATTTGGAATATAAATAATTGTATCCATTTCTCTGTGAATGTACAGTAGGCAATGTATTTTGCTGCATTTAAACAAAACAGAATTTTTTAAACAGAAAACATATATACATATATAATATATACATATATACATATACATTTATAAACATTTCTTCAAATAATATTTTAGTCACCAAACATATTTAGAAATAGAAAGATAAATAATACATTTCAATTCAAGGAAAATATTGCAAAAAAAAAATGTACAACCTACAAAATTTAAACTAAATTTTTCTTTTTTTTTTTTTTTGCTTCTCTTAATTTTTACTCTTGTATAAAATGTATTTATCCAAGAGTAAATTTATTTTTGTATAAATTTTGTATTTAATATTTTTCTATAACATACACATTTGGCTGTACAAGTTTTTGGACCGTTATCGTAAGTTATTATGTTAGATAGGCTCCAGATTTGACTTCAGTACTGAATAATCTAATATATACTGTATGCACAAATAGAATATTATTTAGCTTACTATTAAAATGTGAATTTAAAAGATAGATTTGTGAGGGGTGTCCTTATATATGCTGAGCATTGTACTTCACTACAGTCCAAAACATAAAATTGTACATTTTTACTTCATTATATTTCCTGAATGAAGCTGAATAAAAGTTGTTTTGAAGGGGAGAAATTGTCACCTGTTCATAGATGAGATGTGTGTTTAATAAAGTTGAATATTATAGATTAACCTCTTAAATTAGTTCACAAATTGCACTGAGCAAATAAAGTGTAAATTGGACTGACGTGTTCATAAGTCAACAATTCATTGATTTAAATGATTAATTCAGAGTGAGTCTCCATTAAATGATTCACTGATTTCACAAACTGATTTGAATGGGCTTGAGAGTGTATATGTTTTTTTACGATTTCACTTGAATTATCTGTATGGTTATCGGAGTTTGACAAGTTTTAAAATAATTTTTTTTGCAAAAGAATCATACATCAGTAAGTACTTTTAATTTTATTACATAATTTTATTAACTTAGGTATGTTATTGATTTTAATTGTGTTCAAATCAATAACCTTTGTATTTGGATAATATTTAATTTATTCAATATTGAAATTGAAGACTTTAGACCTCTACTGGAGGTATATTTTATTAAGCTATCAGTACTTTTAGAACCTGATTTCTGAACTTTGTCCAGATTTTTTTTTTTCAAACACAAAATGAAGAACATTGTATAAAAATAAAATTGTATATAAAATAAGAAAATTGATCAAATAAATAACTGTCATTAGAAAATACTGTCCATCATTCATAAATAATAGAGCATCAAAATAAATGTAATATTCGTAAGCTTGTAACATCTTCATAAAGAAAACCTTCCTCATTCCATGTGTTATTTATCAAATCATGCAGTCTCAAATTTGACCAGGGACCGCAAAAGCAGTCATAAGTTTACAGTTTTGGAACTCGAGATTCATGCATTATCTGAATGTTGAATAAACAAGTTGCCCATTGAGGCATACATTGTTAGGATCAGAAAATTTTTGCTCGAGATTTAACTATTTGAAAATCTATATATCTAATAAATATCAGAAAAAACTAAACACACACATAAACCAAATAAGTTTCCTTACAAAGCACATTGAAATGTTTTGATTATTTACAGCAGCCAATTTACAAAATATCTTCATCATACATGATCTTAATATTCTAAAGACTTTTGGGATTAAAGAAAAATCAATAATTTTGCCTCATATAATGTATATTTGGCTAAAGTTAATAGATTTTTTAGTCCAGAGTCACGAATATACTTAAATGCTATATGCTATAATCAACTGTGTAAACTCAATCCTCTGTTGAATCATCAGTCAACATGTTGATGGTGAACAGATGAACATATGAACAGATGCTTTCTTGACACTGTCATTTTATTTATGTTTTTTTTATGTGTGCTTATTTTGATAGAGAAGAATGTCAGCAGCTCATATTTACATCTCGTTCTAAACCACTTTCTGAATTATTCATATAACCCTTCAAAGCCAAGTAATGAATACATTTTCCATAGTATAAAGTGTCAATGCCAAAACGAAAGCTTGTGCAATTTTTCAGGACACTCACGTCTTCCATGTCGCTGTCGATGCTCCCTTGTTTCTTCTTTTTCTTTTTCTTCTCATCTTCCTTCTTTTTCTTGTCCTTCTCGGGTATGACATCATCCAGGAAGCTGAGGTCGTGCTGAGAGAAAATATAGTCCAGCGCCTTCCTCACAGCTACCAGAGCCAAGATCTGACCAATGACAACAGCAATTGATGACCTTTCAGACGGCACATGCAATACAACAGATGCGTTTTGCAGAGATATTGCACCTCAGTGTCTGTGGATATTATTGCTGGCTAATAAATTAGGCTCATGATTGTATCAAATGTTCTTGATTCAATTAATTGTTGAAGCTTTAATCATGATATATGGTATTATATTTTCTTACTATATACTGTAGGTATATATAGGTACTCTATAATACCCTGTATAATGTATAATACCCTAAGAAATACCAAGCGCATTTTTTTTGTGCATACATGTTCAAAGTAAATAGATATTTTTAAACAAATTACATTGTAAATATATTATAGAATACAACAGGTAACAATTTACAATAAAATCTCATTAGCAAATGTTAGTGGGTTGAAACAAAGACTATAGAATACACAAGACATGTCACTCGTACAGTTTTGAATGGGGAAAAGTGTAACAGGCTATATGGCGAATAAAGCCTGTCTCCTAGTACTGGAGCCAATCATTGATCGCTATAGACCTTCAGGGGAGGGGCTCTGCAGGTTTTGTGTGATTATGACATTTAGAAATGAAACTAAAGACATATTTGTTGTTTAATTTTACTAATGATTACTAATATGAAATTCAATTACAAGCTTGGCAAGCAGTTTTGTAGAATTTGATGTTTCCCCATTCAAACAGAATATCCTAGCACACTGCCTGCGAGGCGCTTCAAAGATGGCCGCAGAGTGAAAGGACTTGTCTTAAAGGGACTTTGAAATCAACAGTGAGAAAAAGGCAAATTTAACACAGTTATGATGTTAATAATTATGAGGTGCCGAGTAGGATTTAAATCAAACTTTGCTTATCAACACATACATAAAAGTTACTCGCAAATACACCTACAGTATACTATTGGATGTTCAAAACAATATATATGAAACTTGCATTTACAGTTGAAGTCAGCATTATTAGCCCCCCTTTGAATTTTATTTTCTTTTTTGAGTATTTCCCAAATGATGTTTAACAAAGCACGGACATTTTCACAGTATGTCTGACATTATTTTTACCTCTGAGGAAAGTCTTATTTGTTTTATTTCAGCCAAAAATAAAAAAGCAGTTTTTAATTTTTTAAAGAACCATTTTAAGGTCAAAATTATTAGCCCTTTTAAGCTATTTTTTTTTTATAATCTACAGAACAAACCATTGTTATACGATAACTTGCTAATTACCCTAACCTGCCTAGTTAACCTAATTAACCTAGTTAAGCCTTTAAATGTCAGTTTAAGCTGTAAAGAAGTGTCTTGAAAAATATATAGGGAAGTATTATTTACTGTCATTATGGCAAACATAAAATAAATCAGTTCTTAGAGATGAGTTTTTAAAACTATTATGTTTAGAAATGTGTCAAAAAAATCTTCTCTCAGTTAAGCAGAAATTGGGGGAAAAAAATAAACAGGGGGGCTAATAATTCAGGGGCTAATAATTCTGACTTCAACTGTATACATCAATACATACACTCGCTTGTAAACTCAATCCTTGCATAAACACCCACATTAACACAAACTGTACATTGTGCGAGTGTTATTTGGGTGTTTGTACACGCACTGAGTTTATATTGATGAGTTTATACTGATAAAGAGTTTATAGGCACATATACAGATTTTGTTTATTTGTATATGCGAGTATAGATGTGTTTGCATGCAGAAAGTTTATATGTATGTGCGTGTGTTAATGTGGGTGTTTATGCAAAGATCGAGTTTTTATTTACAGTATGTGCATGTGTTGATGTGGGTTTTTATGAAAAGATCGAGCACATTCAATTGTTTAGGTGTATATTATTGTGTAAGTTTTGCTAAGCAAATTTTGATTTAAATCCTATACAGCGCCTCATAAATAATAGTTTAAAAACAAGTGAATTTTATTAGTTATCAACTCCTTTTAATAAAACATTTTTGACTATTAATCAGATTACGACAATGATTTTGATGCATTATTAGACATTAACTAAGAAATGAACACCACCTAAGTTAAGGAAAAGCTTTTGAGGTTTTCATCATGAGTTTAATTAAAATAACTAATGCTATTTGGAGCCTTATTACACTGTATTAATGTACAAAAGCCCTACGAATAGTTTAGAAACTGAATTTTTAGTCAATATTGTAGTAGGTCTCATGAACATGTGCAAAAATAAATTCTTGACAAAAACTATTAAGAAAACCAATTAAGTCTTCAAACATTTGGCACTGTCAATATGAACACCACCGCAAATACAATGTTAATCCCCTCAAAAAGCAAGCAGAAATAAAACTAATCACAGGTGTTTTGAAGTACCCCAATATTGTGTATGTTCAATATATTGAATTCTTGAAGATCAACATATGTCTACTTGGAAGTGTAACTTTGTTCCTATTTTTAGTGGACTTACAGTAAATAACTGACAAACCCTGGAGCTCTCATTTGTGTAGCCACAGCTGATGTTTGTTAGATGAAGAACGCCTGCTAGACATGACTAACCATAACAGGGAAGATGATGGCCGCCACGGTGGACTTGAGGACCCAGAGAAGAGCCAGACAGAGCAGCTGGACGAAGGTGAAGAGATGGACCTTCCTCAGTGGGACGTGCCGCAGGTAGATCAGGTCTGGCTGGTGTTTGGCAGGCATCAGGAGCAGTTTGAGCCGGTCCATAAACTGAGAACCAAAGAGCAATACTTTTTACAATAGATACACTTATTTTACCTAAATACGGGTTCATAGTGGGTTTTTAATAGTTCTTTACTATTGTCGCTCGTCAGACTATGAACATGATTGCCATGTGATGCTGTTAGATCTTAGCTGTCATAATGTCAGAATGTATGACTGTCAGGAATGAGCCAAAAATGAGCACACATGTAGATACCTGGCATCAGTCAACATGAAATTAAAGACAATAAGAGTCATAACAAATATATCCAAATTTTAAACGAATTCCCCACATATTCACTCCAATGTTTTACAATTAGTGACTGTATTTAAAATGTGTATTTCTTGTTGGCCCATTTATGAAACATTGGGCTGCAATACAAATGCTCCTTTTACTTTATAACTCAATGAACTTCTCTTCTTGCTGTACTGTCCACATGTATCGCTTCAGCATTTACCCTGTGGTGGTTTGAAGTTTTCATGCTTATTGCATCATCAGATTTGGTGCCCCTATTGGTTCTAGCTCTGAAGGTAGGGTAGGTGATTTCAGAGATGCGAGCAGTTGCTAAAGCTAAAGATCCTACCCTCTTGGGATAATCACTGTCCAAAAGCCATGTCTCCTTCAACAAACATGAATGTGCACAGGCAAAAGGTGAAAAGGCTGTTAAGAAAGAGTCTTGGCTTGTTCACCAGAGAAAAAACACTAAAGCTCAAAACTAACAATATTACGTCAGATGCCAAAAACTAGCACCCTTGGCTCATGTCGGCCATGTCTGATGAACACAACAACTGGACAGCAGCAGACTATATGAGAGTACGTGTTTTTCTGCACCCACGGGAGCTGTAGTTCTCATTCCACAAAGGAAAACCAGAACTTGCGATGTGAACATACAAACCATAAACAAAGCAGCCTTTAGTACCATTATCACAGTAATTGTCACTCACCATACAGAGATTCACTAGTGCAAATATTTGTGATAATTTACTTATAAAATTACAGCTGGCTTCTTTCTGTTGCTTTTGATCTTGCGTTCTGGTTTGTTGTTGGATAACCAGTCAGAGTGTTTCCTTTAGCTAACTGTTAATGCTATTTCTAAATGCTGAATTTGGCCAAGTTGCTCTGAGGTTCACCTGGAGAAATGGCCTACATACACCATACAAACTAGCCGGATAGATGCTGACCAACGGCCAACCTTCAGCTTGGTGTGTCCCAGCCTTTTACAGTAAAAATTCTACTAAAGCCCTTTTTTCCAAGGCTGCTGCTTTCTATGAAAGTGGCACATTGTTTAGAATGCCAGAAGTGAAGATGAGGAAGAAGATGAAAAGATGAAGATGAGGATCTAAACACTAGAACTACCAAAACATTTTATTGTTTGAAATGTAATAACTTTGTTAATAAAAACAGATATATCTATAATACCCTGGCTTTCCCTAAATATGTACAGTATATATTTCGTTCTAACATTGATATATTATTAAAATTACAAAACCCAAAAGAGCTTTGAGTATTTCTACCTTTAACTACCATAGCGGTCTGAATGACCACATACACTTCAGTGTCTGCTATTTTCCCCTGTTACTTCGAATAAGCGTGCCTCTGTTGCCTAGCAACTTCCTTCTAATTAAAACAAATTTTTCTGACAGCAAAAATATACCTACTTCAGATAAACAGCATATTCAGTGCCTAAATAAATAAACAAATAAATAAATAAATACATAAATAGAACTTCTCCCCTACTTATAAAAGCTAAAATTAAAGTGGGGCGCAAACATTCTCTGGCGGTCTGGAATAGCTAACTATACATTTTTTAGGCTGTCATATCAAAAATATCATATTTGTAGCGTGATGTTTTACTTAGATACGACAGACATTTAAATCTTATTTTTTATATCTCAACAGAAGCTTTGGATGCAAATACAATGTGATAATATGACCTGTAATATGATAACATTTAGAATGACCTCTATGGTAATTCAAGTAGTCATAGGATTCTGGTAGCTCCAGTATTAAGAGGAGGCAGTTTCACATGTAGCACCATGCAACCCAGTGCTTTTTAAATGTGCAAGCAGGTGGAAATTGTTCAACTCTGAGTTAAACACAGTGCAGAAATAAGCTCTCAAGGGCTCAGCAGAGAATTTTTGGAAGAGTGTAGACATTTTCAGCTGCTTTGGTGGACACGTGTCCTGTCAGTCTGCATAGTGGGAATGTGCTGATAATGTATCTGTGAAAACCAAAGCAAGTTTTTTTTGGTCCTACACCTTCTACAGATTAAGACCATTTAAAGTATTAGCGCTACTTAGATGCAAGGAGACATGAGCATATCAAGACAGTGATCAAACACTTCACATGTAATCCTAAAATTATAGGAATCTAAGGATTTAAAAAATAGCTTCAAAAGACCAAAGTTGTTGCCAAAATTGCACAGTAGATGTACTGTTTATGGAAATACTATGCATTTTTTAATGTTTATGGATTTAATTGACCTTTCTTATATTCAAAATTTTACATTTAAGAAACTGGAACTAGATTTTGAATGGTGCACGAATAGTTGGTAACTCACCTGTACGCCATTTAGTGATGCAACACCCATGTAGAGGAAGACTCCGTACAGCACTGGCATGGGTATGAACTATGATGAAGAAACATTCAGTCATTCAAAGCCATAGTGGGGTTCAGAACAGACAAAAACACAGCAGTGTGTTTGACAAATGTATCTTACCTTGAGAACTGGAGACATGAAGACGGAAATACCAGTGAGAATGAAGACGATGACACCAGTGACTCTTTGTTCCCTAAAGAGGAGATAATTACAGAATTTCACTTACAGTCATTTCAACATTTCAACTGACACTATTTAGCCAAAAATGACTCGTTCGCACTGAAAAGGTGTCTCCATTGCAATGAAGTACTTTTGCGTTGGTTTAAGTGTAAACAGATGCCTGAACATTATGCTTGCATCAGATCCTCAGACTTGAACGGCACGTTTTACAGTAAGACATATGTCAAGTCAACCTTTACACACAGTGCTGCTCATTAATGTCAGTTGCAAAGCAGTGAACCAATCAGAAGAACTCGGAGGAGGGGCATTGTGAGGCACCCAGGAACTGTTCTTCAGTTAATGTTTAATTCTTTTATGTTTTTAGATGCAAAGATATGTTCTGTGTGAATGACCTCTAAGATTGCATGTATGTTAACAAAGTAAAAAAGGCCTCAGTGGTAACAAAGTAAAAAAATACAATTGATACTATTTTACATTAAAATGTTTTGAAAAGTTATTTATTTTTGTGATTGTAAAGCATTTAATATGCTGATTTTCTCAAGAGACATAAATTATTATTTATATTAATAATAAGCACTGCTGTGCTGCTTCATATACTTGTGGCTGCTGTCCACAAATCTCTGATGAATACAAAGTCTATGGTGAAAACATTTATTTCAAATAGAAATCTCTTAAAGAGATGGCTTAACCTTAACCCAAAATTAAAATGACCTCACAATTAACTTTGCCTCATCTGGTTTTAAACCTTTATGAGTTTCTTTCTTCTGTTGAACATAAAAAAATATTTTAAAGAATACTGGTTGGTGGGACCCATCGACCACCATTGTAGGTCACACAGTAATACCGGTAAATTCAAAAAAGTGCTGTTCACACAGGCAAGGACGTTCCGGAATTTTTACACATCCATTTACAGTACACATCCATTCCAAAATACCGGTAAATTCTGACATCATTAACCAGAAATAAGTTCTAAACAGCTGTGCTTGTATTTGTAAACATAGAAGGGGTTAGACTTTTGTTGATGGGTTCACTTTTATTTAAAGCTTTAGCAGTTATGCAGCTGCTTTGTCCCAGAGACATCCAAAGGCAGAAGCATGAACCATAGCTGAATGTTAAAAAGACTACATTACAAACTCTGTGGATGGAAAAATATAGTAAACAACTTCGATGTAAACATATGGAGGAACACTTTCGCATGTCGAGATGTACATAATATGTGTGTGTGCTTGCGCTCTCCGGCTGAAGCGGAGCTTGAAGGTAACAAACAGAGGTTTATCATAAGCATTTTATCGATTATTTTTTTCCACATTTGGCATTAAGAAGGAACAAATTATTTAAGTTATCTAACATACAGCAGCTAAATATGTCTGGAAAAATATTCAAAGGCCTTTATTTTCATAAACAATGCATGCTCAGTGTTCTGATTGGCTGGAGTAGACGTCTCAAGTCAGCGTGTTCCAACCGTGAACACACTCTTTCTGGCTATTTTCCTTCTGCGATCACAGAGAGCAGCATTCCGGCAAATTACCAGTAATGTTACAACTTCTCTTTTCGGAAAATTACCAGAACAAATTTACCGGTATTTTCAAAAAGGGCCTGTTCACACATACAGACCTTCCCAGAAAATTACTATATGGTCTGTATGTGTGAAAAGGGGCTAATGTGTCCCAGCGTCCAGCATTTTTCAAAATATCTTCTTCTATATTAAACAGGAAAAAGAAACTCGAATAGGTTTTGAACAAGTGAAGGGTGAGTAAACTATGACAATTTTTTAACATTTATTATTATAAATACGATTAAAAAGCTGTTCAATCAACTTAATGCATCCTGGCTCAATAAAAGTACTTGTTTCTTAAATAAAAACTTGTAATCATAAAGTTTGTGGACACCCACTTCTAATTAATAGGTTTGGCTTTTTCAGCAGAGCCCACCAGCAGGTGCATACAGCAATAATGCATATACAATCTTGAGACAAGCACGTATGCAGCATATAATTGTTTTAATTATAGGTAAACATCAGCTGGCAGACGCTTCCATCAACACTGACTTGCAGTACAATTATCAGACTGACAGACCCACAGGTGCAGCTTAAGAGTTTAGCTGCTTGTTCAGGGACATAAGCTGACATTTTATGAGCTTGAACCCATTAGATCCCACAAACATGAATAATGAATTTCAATGACTATTTTAATTATTACTGTTAGCTAAAATATAGGCTTGTGCAATATTTTGTTGTCTACAATATAAATCAAAACACACATTGTGATACCACAGGCCTTTCATTTAGAAAGCTTCTGTAAATCAAGTTATAAAATAAATTAAAAAAATCCCTTTATGGGTTCTTGATTTTTATTTTCATAACATGCAACTAAATAGCAAAAGACAAGCAATAATGGACTGACTACATTTTAGATTAAATATTGTTTTTCTTTTTTTTAATGGAAGTAGTTCCAAGCAAATAAAATAGATGTACCAAAATAGACTCCAATTACAAACTCCAATCACTGGAAGCTCCGGGAATAGACGTGTCTTAAGGGAACCACTTACCACACAGTTTGTTTATCACAGAATGCGTTGATGACAAACAAGATTTTTAAAGCTTTAGCTTTTCTGTATAACACTATACAGTATATTATCCTTACAATGCTGCTTAGATGTGTCTACTTGTCTTATGTTACGCGTCATACAGTATGTGTAGGTCACACATAACATGACATTCGTTCTCTGCCGGAAGTCAGTGATTGAAGCTGAAATAAGCCAGTTACAAAAACACTCTGACTCGCTTTATAAGGCCCTTATTAACCCCCTGGTGTCACATGGGTTAGTTTGATAATGGATTTATGTGCTTTTGTAAGCTTCAAAATAAAAGCTACTATCCACCAGCATTATATTGACGTTATCCTTTAATGCTGAAGTCGCTCGTTTTCGCAATTGTTTTAGAACTTCCGATTCAGTTGCCTAAGCGAGAAATGACTAGGAATGATAAACAGCAGAAAACGGTCAATTTACTCGCTCTACGAACAAGTGTTTGCATGACTATACAAACAAAATAGAATAATATAACAAGAAAATATCAGTTTGCACCATGAAGCAGCAATATGTCTAAAAAAGAATGGAAGTGAATGAGAGCAGAAGTCTTGAGCCAAAAAGACTCAAATGGCTGCGCCCGCTCGTATACGGAGAATAAGGTCAATAGCATGGAAGAGCCAAAATAAAATCTGAAACTACTCTGACTGGGTTCGTCTGACAGATAAAAAGTCATATATGCCAAGGATGGCTTGAGGCTGAGTAAATGATGGGGTAATTTTCATTTTTGGGTTAACTACTCCTTTAACTGTACACGAGAAGTGTTAAAAACACTGGCTTCAGCACAACTGAGTCTTTTTAAAAGTTTGTTCAGCTTACAGCTGCATCAATAAAGCCTCCTGGAGTTCAGACTAACATTCAGCCTTTAAACAGACCCCCTGCTGGACCCAAATCTGTACTCCATGAGAGACACAAAAGCTTTACTGTCATAGACAGATTCTTCAGTCTTACACTGACACAATACAGATACACAGAGATGAGAAGAAATCTTCTGATCTTTTATGCACTATAGAACTCACCTGACACCTAAGAATTTGGGCTGTTCTCCTGGGGCAGAGGTCTCTGTCTCCATCTTCAAGCTGTCAATGTGGGCGATGGAAATAACTGTAGCAGCCACATACCATGGTAGACCCATGAAAGAGCACACCGCTAACAGAACAGCCACCCAGAAAAGGTCCAGATGATAGCCTGCACCTTTCTAAAGCACACAAACAAAAGAAGGTGGTTATAAAATGTTATTATTATGCCAGAGGAATCATGATCAGTTAATCCCAACTGTGTCAAAATATACCAATCCTGTCAACCACTGCTGATAATAGTGGTAGACCAGTATATGTCCTGTTGACCTCTACAGTTTGTGTATTTGTTTATATATTTATTTATAGTAAAGGTCAATGCCAATATGTCACATATTGGATTTTAAAAGTTAGGATTTAATAAATAATATGAGTTTAGTTAAAATGTATGTGCTGCATACTTAACATGAGGTCACATCAAAGTTACTTTGCAAAAGCTACTTCGATAAATCAAATTTTCATGATTAATTTGCGAAAACTGAAACTTTTATGGGGAACTTTATCCCCTTTAACCAAAAGTAAATCTCTGGTGTCCTCTGAATGTGTCTGTGAGGTTTCAACTCAAAATACCCCACAAATAATGCATTAAAACTTATCAAATTTGAACCTATTTGGTTGTGAGAAATAAAATAGTTGGTTTTGAGCATTTCATTAAAATTGTAATTTTATTTAACTTCAATTAAGCAATTTGTCAGATTATTAGGCCTAAAATTAGGCCTGATGTAGTTCTGACTTTCCAGAAACAACAAAACCAGTCAACAATAGTCAACAATAACATTTTTTGGGTGAACTGTCCCTTTAAATAATCGACTGGGCTTGCTAAGTGCTGCATTCAAACATAAATTAAAAACTACAATACGATATGTCATCAGATCAGTGTAATTTTCACAGAGATTGCTACAATGTCCTTCCACGAGGAAGCATTACCCAGGCCCCAATGTTTAGAGGCCAGTCTCACATTACAGACAAGAAGAGAATAAAAGCTTTGCTTTTGTCTGATTCACAATCCCTCTTTGTTCCACTCTTCAGAATCTGGCCTTTGTGGAGCAGCTGTGTGCCGGTGGGATGAAACCACTTTCTGAAGCACCAAGATTGAATGTGAAAATACTGAAAGATAACATATACAGTGCCCAGCATAAATGAGAAAACCCCTCTTTGAAAATCAGTATTTGTATCCAGTTCTCAGTGAATATAGACTATATTTGTTGGTGCATTTACACAAAGCAGTTTTAATAAACAGTTATATTCATTAAAATACAAGTCTGACCACCTAAGATTTTTAGAAATAGAAAGTTAATACTTTTAAATACAAAAAAGTTAAAGTTGCAAACTACAACATTTTAAGCAAATCTTTATTAATATTGAATTTTCCCTAACATATTTATTTGAGTGTACTAATTTTTGCACTCTAATCGTAAGTTTTTTTGTTTGATTAGTTCCAGTTTTGGCTTTTTTACTGACTAATCTAATGTATACAATGTATATACAAAAAATATATCATTGCAAAGCTTCCTATAGAAAACATTAATATGAAATAGATATGAAGTTGAAGTCAGAATTATTAGCCCCCCTGAATTATTAGCTCCCCAGTTTATTTTTTTTCCAATTTTTGTTTAGCGGAGAGAAGATTTTTCAACACATTTATAAACATAACAGTTTTAATAACTAATTTTAATTCGCTGATTTTTTTTTTTTTTACCATGATGACAGTAAATTTGTGACATTTAAAGGCTTAACTAGGTTAATTAGGTTAACTAGGCAGGTTAGAGTAATTAGGCAATTATTGTATAACGATGGTTTTGTTCTGTAGACTATTGAAAAAAAAAATAGCTTAAAGGGGCTAATAATTTTGACCTTAAAATTATCTTTAAAAAATTAAAAACTGCTTTTATTCTAGCTAAAATAAAACAAATAAGACTTTCTCCAGAAGAAAAAATATTATCAGACATACTGTGAAAATTTCCTTGCTCTGTTGAACATAATTTGGGAAATATTTAAAAAAGAATAAAATATATTATAATTCTGACTTCAACTTTATATGAAAGGTGTACTCAATAGTCTACTTGCATTTAGTAGACTATTATTCATAACATAAATAGAACTATATCATTATTAAACTTAAATACAACCATTATTACATTGTTATATCAAATGCTCTCTTCCTTTACTGTCCCTTGTGTTGTTCAAAACTTTTAAGAGATTAATTCAACATATTTTTAATCTAATCTAGGACATATCTCAAATATATAGATGAAATGTTATATTGATGCAGTATATATCTGTGAATTTAATCTGTGAAGTTAAATTTGGGTGAATAAGTTTGGAATGTAGGAACAAAACATTTTCATTTGTGTTCTGGGTGTGAATCTTATGGGTTTAGATTGAGTGAATGATGGCAGAATTTTGTCATTTCAGGATGTACTAACCCTTTTATTACTCCTGCATTATTTATATGACGCTTTACCCCTATGGCGTGCATCTGTTTGATTGATGCTATTTTTGACTCCAAGTGCTGATTCATAACCTCCAGACAAAGGATTACAGGGCTCTATTTTTAAGAAACGTCCTATAAATATCCCGATAGTCGTCCACGGCACTGTGAGTGTTTCCTGTGGTCCTGCATGGCTCAAAGTGAGCGTGATAAACCATCTGGCTTGGGACAGAGTCTCACAGCAGACTCGCAGCGGGCCTACCTTAAGCTTGTGCTCCTTGCGATTGACAATGACAGCGGTGATCTGCTGATCCATGAAGAGCAGGATGGTGACCAGCAGGGCCGGCACAGACGCTGCCAGGTACACCCACCAGGGGTTCCCTCCGAACGGTGGCACAAACCAGCCACGGTTTGGGCTTGTTGGCTAAGGACATGAGAAGAGAGCAGTTTGAGGATCACAGAAGATCAACAGAAATTATCTGACTGGACTGATATTGACTCATGCTGTGAGTCTGTGTGTAAGATGCAGTGTGCCACCCGATGTACCCTCTGATGTTTATTCTTCCTGAGAAAAATCTATTTTTATTATACAGAGCATCCGGCCACCTGAGCAAAACACCCCATAGACTGACCCACACACTGATCACTGTCTCAAAAGAAACTCTGCACACATAAATAACATCGAATGCTGAGCAGAACTGGCTATTTATCATTTATAAAGTAAACAACGCTTATTTTAAGTACACATATTGACAAAATATAAAAGTGCAGAAAATCTCAGGATAAATGATTATGCCTTTGTAAGGTCACATATGACTGGATGCAGTTTTGGCACATAATTTAATCAGAGCTGTTCATTATTGTGAAGTAAATCTCAAAGCTCAAAATCAACATGCACTTTCTTGTGCTTTAATTATAGTTAACTAAAACCATAAAATGTAACATTTTGTTTAGATTGTTGCCCTTTAAACTGCAAAACTAAATAAAACTACACAAATTCTATAAAATCAAATTATAAAACTAAATAAAAATAAATAAAACTATATAGACATGTTATAGTATTGCAATCAGAATTGGTAATGTATATGAACACTCAATGTAATGTATATGAACTCAAACTCAAGCAACTTTCTAAAACTATAAAATTAAAAACTTTAGTGATGTCAATTGAAAATTAGAGAATTAGAGAATTACACAAAAAACTAAAAGTGATACATTTTTGTGAACAATAATTAAAATTGGAAAATGCACCCATTAAGTGTAAAATAAAATAAAATAAAATAAAATAAAATAAAATAAAATAAAATAAAATAAAATAAAATAAAATAAAATAA
>CAIGQQ010038283.1:2026274-2066274 GCA_903798035.1 Danio albolineatus
ATATAATATAATATAATATAATATAATATAATATAATATAATATAATTATTTCACCCAAATGGCGTTCCCAGACCTAAACTCATTCCCAATTTATACCGCGCAAAGATAACAAAAATAGGTACTTTCGCCAATGATTGTAGGAACTGTGAAAAAAGTTCATCCTGTGTGAAGTTTTCAAATCTTTGATGTTTTGGTAAAACTTACTGGATCTGTTGTATAATTTACAGTCCAGACAAACGTTGAATCTAGAGGATCAGAGTACACATCCGAAGAATTGGCTGAAAAACACAAAAGAAAGAAGACAAAACATACAATTAGCACAAACATCTAAATCCACCAATGAAAAAGACTAATTCATATTCAAACTTGTTAACAAGGTGTTAACAAGAGTATAGAATAAATAAATAACTGCTGAGCATAAATAAATTTGTTTGAAAAAAAACTAAATAAATAAATAAAGGTTATGGCCAGGATTATGTCTTGAACCCATTTCACTATTGTATCTATAAAAAAATATATAAACAAACAAACAAACAAACAAACAAACAAACAAATAAATAAATAAATAAATATTTTTTTAACAAATTAACATTTTTCATTTGGTATATTTCATTTGGAGCTTTTTGTTGTATATATTTGTTGCATATATTTGCCACTTTTTTGTATATATTTGAGTACTTTTTGTTTGGCTGAGCACCCAGTTGAAATTGATGTGCATGCTTTTGTTAAAATGTTTTTCATTTGATATTGAATTAAGACTCAAATGACAATCAGATTATCTATATGATTATCTTTTACTTTATAGCCACAACAAGCCTCTGCATGAGAGCAAATATCTCCAAATCGTACAGGTGAGAATCAGCAGATAATAGTTAAAAGTGTTTAATGGTCACTTAAACTCGCAACACACTTGACAAATTTACCAAGCTGGCGTTCAAACAAGAGCAAGCGTGTTATTGCTGAGTTAAGCATGGCATACAGTACGTGCCGACCGACCTGCAATGATTATTGTAAACTTTCGCCACTTCTCCACTACATTAATCTTTAAAGAGTCTCTTTGCTGGGTTCCCCTAACTGGAACTAATTTCCACACAGCTGTTGTTTCTCTCTGTGGCAGCAGATTGGAGAGAAAACGAGGGAGGGCGAAGAGGAGCAAACAGCGGTTTAGAGGAAAGCAGCGTGAGTGGATGAGTCTCACCCGCAAGCAGCTCTCCGTACGCTTTTAATTCACCACATGCATGAAGAAGATTAACCCCAAACCACATCACGTCCACATCCGCCCCTTAGATTGCTCATTCATTCCTACTGAGGCCACACACACACATAGAGCCACTAGCACAATAAACAGATCTATTATCTGTGAAGCACAAGTCAATGTCAACATGTAACTAACTTAGCCACAAAATATTATACAGAGAATTGATTTAATTATTACTTCAAACTTCAAAAACTTTGTGTTGCCCAGTGCTCTGGATTTCAAACAGTTCCAGTAGGGATCTTGTTCAACAGTGTGATAACTGATTAACACATTTATACACACCAATATAAAACCTGCGTGCAAAAACATCAAGTGATTGCCAATGTTGACTGTTTACATTCACGTTCTCGCTGCCTTCTGTTAAAGTGTCAGAGATGGAAACACTGTGGCACTTTCATTGCTAGTGAAGTGACTGAAAAAGAGGGCATGCTAAGAGTATGAAAAGGTGTGCTGAGTCTGTCTCTAAAACAATAAAATGTAAACACTACTGTAACTATGGGACGATAACTGTTTTCAAGGTATACCGCGGTATGGAATTGTCAAGGTTTTCATACCGCCAAAATTTTGTGCTATACCGTTCCTAATGTATGTGTAATTTTTTTATTTACATTTTTTTGTTTGTTTTTTTAGGTGTAAATTGTAAAGAAATATGTGTTTTTGATACTAATGAAGACCGCAGAAGTCAATGATTCACTTGAGTTATTTAGCCTGACATGTTTACTGCTCTAAAATATATTCTTTTTAAATGTCTGGGTAAAAAACAAAACCTTTTTCCCCTTTTAACACAATACATTTTATTTTGAGAACCATTTAAAATATTTTGGAGCAGTAATCAAAACACCGTCATACCGTGAAACCGTGATATTTTTATCCAAGGTTATCATACCGTCAGAATCTTATATCGGCCCATGCCTAACTGTAACACTGCAATTATGCAGATTTAATTTATTGTTTTTAATTAAGCAAAGATGTCACATGAATTTTATTGGACATGCATCTTTCGTAGATTTGTTGTCTATGGTTTAGTCCTGTTTCGAATGGAACAAAGGACCACTGTCTGCTGTCAATAGTATAGAGATGCATAAAGCACATCTGACAAAGAATCTCATTTCAAAACAAGCAACTTTCTGACGGACAACACAGAGAATGTACATCTTGTACCTGTTTTAAACAATGAACTGAGAGCTGGACTTAAATTTGACTTGGAAATTAGGACTTGATTTTAGCGCATTTCCAACAGATTCTTTTTTTGCTTATGTTTTTGCAGTGATTTGAACACAAGTGGTCAGCTAAGAGCTATTGCTGTTTCCATCTGGTAATAACCGGTCTTATTTTGTGTGATGCATGAGCAATTCTGAAAGAAACCTACTGCTTTCAAATGGGTCAGGAAGGCAAGTGAATGAAAATACTGCTGATGGCAACTACAAATTCAATCAACACAGCAAAGTGTTATGAATCTCTTGTTCTGGTGTGCTTTCACACAACATGTTCCATAATGATCACATATTGGGTGTATAAACCCGGCGCATTGGAAATAGGTGCTTCAGCCTACATTTTTGCAAAACATCAAATGCATTGCTCCAGATAAATTTTGCTCCATGTTTCAGATAACAAATGCACAATCCACGTCCTCTATCTACATTTTTGTAAATCTGAAAAATGCAAAGTTTGACATTATAATGTTAGATTATAAATGTATAACATATCTAATTAAGATATGTTTTGTTGTGCGTTTAAGATACACATTCATCTTTTACATATCCACAAGGCAGGGCTTGTCATACAGGTCACCTAGCAAACCACTCACTGAAACTTTCCCAAAACCCAACCAAAAGCGCACATACACACTAAAAAATTCAGGGTTATTTTTTCTACCCAAATGTGGGTTGAGGCATTTGGGTCATTTTTGGGGGTAATTTTCAGAGTCTTGGGTAGTTTTTGGGTTGTGCTATGTAACCCAAACTTGGGTTATTTTCTGGGCAATAATTTCTAAAACTTGAATCAATGCAACCCTAGCACCACACAGGCACATCAACCCAGCTCCTTGGGTCAAATCAACTCCCAGCAGGGGCTGACTGCGACGCCACATAAATATATTATTATTATGAATGTTAATGAGTAACCCATAAATATGAAGTGACTTGTTTTAAATGCAGTTCACAGTGTGTGTTTAGTGTTGTGTGATCTCTGAGGTAAAGTGTGTTTACAGAGTGTGATGTGCTGAACAAATGTGATGGAACAAAAGATGAATAAAGCGAATACAATATTCACCTGTTTGTTTGTTTTTATGTGGTTAATGATTTTAAAAGAGCTAAAAATTAAATTTGAAAATATAACCCATTAATTAAGTCAAACGAACCTGTTATTTAAGTTAAAATAACCAATTATTGGGGGGGGGGGGTTAAAAAACCCATTTTTGGGGTTAAAAATAATAACCCAATTACTTGGGTTAATTTAACCCCTGATGTGTTCTGTCCAATATTTACCCAGCAATAGGGTTAAAAACAACCCAATTTGGATAGTTTTTAACACTGTTTTTTAGAGTGTAGTTTTATTTTAATTTTACTTAGCTTCCAAACTTTTTTGTGCAACTGTGCGTTACCCGAGCACTCTGCATCCCAACACTATAAATAGAACAATAAGTACAACAATATACAAACTGACTAACCAAGTAAAATGACCATGGCAGGAAAGTTTGAAAGTGAAGATTGAAAGGTGAGGCAAATATATTTGACAAATCATAGGCACCATTTAGTTGTTTTATGGTATTTATTTGGTGTTATGCAAAAATTTGCATGATAATATTCCTTTGTTTTTATATTGTATATCCTTTATTTATTTGACAAAAGAAACAAAAGTTTGTTGGCATCATAACGCCTCGTAGCATTCATTTTATCCTAAACAAATATTCTGAACAGACAAACATATGGTATATTAAAGTTTGTTTTTGTGGTTTCACAGATATGTAGGCTGAAGCACATATTTCCAATGAACAACAACACATCTTAAAACCAGGTAGAAAGAGGGCCATAGACTCAATTACCAGCAACAAAAGATTAAGTCTCATCACTCATAAGCTAATCTGAGACTTCTGTCTTTGAAACTTTGAAAGATTTGTGACAAAAGTAGAAGAGTAGAAAGAATAGAAAGTCGAAAACTATTGCCAAAAGTGAGACTTTTTTAGTTTTAAAACACATACGTTTTGCTCCGGTTACGCCTTCCGTCCACACTACCAAAGAGTTTTTGAGCCCTGAAAACGAAACGTTTTCGAAATGCTGAACAGGCTGTTTTCTATTTAAACCGCTGCTGCTCCGTGTCAGTGTAGATGAAAGAAAACAGAGACATCTGTAAACGGAGGCTTTTTCTTATTATTCTTATCTTATTTCTTTTATTTTTTCAATATTAAGTGCACAAAGTTCAGTCTTGCATCCTTTCCTTGTAAGTTCAGACTTCCCAGGTTTGATATGTAAAAAATACAAAGAACACGATGGGTATAGCATCATTCACATCACTCTGGCTGCGTTGTTTCACTATCTTAACAATAGAATGAAAACATGATATGAGAAACTGCCTTTTTTCATTTTGATGTTAACAACTTAACAGACACCAAAATGTTAAGGCATTGTGTAGCAACATATTTATATAACCATCATCTTCACTGTATGCATATTTATAACAAAACGGAGCCTGTAACATAACTGTCTCCTTTCTTTTTCTTTGAAAAATATGAAGCATAACCTCTCTCTTTTGCTGAATATAAATATTTTAATAATCAATAATGGTCATTAATAAAAGTAAAACATACAACAAGTTTAAACAATATAGAAAACAAAGGCAAGCAATCAGTTAAATGTGCAGAATAAGTGTACATGATTGCCAAAGTAATATATTAAAGTTATGTTTGTGCTCAGTCAAAACACATTACCTTAGAACAAGTAATAGATTCAAAAGACCAAAGAGTCATTAGATAGAGACAATATGAATTAAATATTACATTTAACAACTATGGTGATACAGCGATAGTTCCTTGATTAAGTGTCTGACGTGCACTGCTATCACCTGGGGTTTTGTGCTCAAAGCACACGACTGCCTAGCGCTCAGACCTCCGCATACGCTGCAGCGCATGCCAGAGTGTGTAAGTGGTCACGTAATGTTCGTTTTCAGAGATATTTTCAGAAACGCTAGGTAAAAACGCCACTGAAAAGAAGACAAAAAAAAAGACTTTTAAAACTAAAACGTATTAGAGTAAATGGGGCCTTCGTTGGTCACACAAGTGTGTACGTCTTGACAATGGTGTTCCAAAGGTAAGCAATTTTTTGTTTGCTATTGTGTCCTCGAGAAAATTAGGATAAATATAAAATGAACAGTTGTGGTATGGTAAAAGCTATCCTGTGGGTCTGAACTACCATGTAAAATGTAAATAGCAGAAGAATAGGGACAATTAATTATTTATGCTGACCCTATTTATAAATCATCTGCCATTAGTACAACTGGACACCTTTCAACAACAGCTGAACACATCATAAAATCTATTACTACAGTATGTCAGTACATCCCTCCCTATAAAACTATTGTGCTCCCACTGTTCGCATATCAGCATCAATTAATCAGCAATCTTTAATAAACCTTCAATGCTAAAAAACGACTATCAAACTACTAGAATGCCAAGAAAGAGATTGAAAGCATGGTCAGAGGAGCACCTTTTGGATCTCAACCAAGAGGAAAAAAGGTCACTTTGTGCTGCATCACATCTGCTTCACTGAGCAAAATAATGTTGCGTATGCATCAGTAAACTTTTTTTTCCTGTTTGGTCAGCACTCATCGTTTCCTGCATCTGCTGTGGGCACGAGGTAGGTTTAGTAAAGTGATGTGTAAGTGAGAATAAAAGTAAAAAAACAGGTAAGTTTACAAACTTGCAAATGATTCAATGTTTAAGAGAAGTTCCAGGTCTTACCATCAGTGGGCGCCATGCACATGCAGTCATACTGCGTGACATAGTCGATTTTGAAGTCTGAGTTGATGGGGTAATAATGGGCCAACTTCAGCATCTTCTTGAAAGCATCATAGATGAAGATGAAGCTGATCAGCGAGGAAAAGCCTTCTTCTGTAAATCGGGTGAAATACTGCACCAGGAAGCTGGCATCAGTGGCCACCAGAACTAGGCAAAAGAAGGCCGACCACAAACCAATCCAAAGTCGAAACTCTAGATAGTCAAAGTCATTGTCCCTGTGAAGGATAGAACACATATTATATATATTTTTCGTTTTCTAAAAAATATTTTAAAGATCAATATTTTTAACCCCCTTAAGAAATTATGCTGTATATTTTTTTGATTGGCTACAAAACAGTAGACTGTGGTTCAATGAGTGGGCCAGACAGAAGCTGCGGACATTATTTGCTATTTCTGTGCAGAATTTTGTAAATAGAAAAAATGTAGATTAATGTGGAATGATTTAAGGAATATTGTGACCAAAATTAAATAAAAAATAATCACTTTAACTATTACTTAAGATTTAAAATGCAAATCCAATAAGATCGACTTATTTGATAAAGTTTCTCATACAGTATAATAAACCTGCTAAATTGCAAAAAAAAGTTACTTTACAAACAGTATTGTAAATAGATCATATACACATTTGCATATTAATCAATAATATTACTGAAATTAATATAAAAAAATTCATAAATATATGTTGATACACAGTTACATAAGTAAATAGATAAACTCAATAGTGGGCGGGAAAAAAATTGGTGTAAATCAATTGATTAAGCAATGGCTTGCCTAATTAAACTAAATCACCTAGTTGAACCATTAAATTGCACTTTTAGCTGAATACTAGTGTCTTGCTAGTTAACTAGACAATTGATTTGTACTGTCATCAAAGCAAATCAGTTTTTAGAAATCATTTGTAGAAGCTATCATTTAAAAATGTATTGAAAAAAGCATGTTAAAAACGCACAGGAAACTTTTATAATCAATAATGAAAAACATTTTGTGCAAACTTATTTCGGGAGTCTGTGAATAGAAATGTAGTAAAAAAAAAAAAGAATTAAAAAATCACACAAAAGCAACTAAACCATAAACACTCTACAAAACCTTATTAATAAATCACTTCATTTCCCAGAAGTGATGTCAAAACGTAATAATTTGCCTAACTCTGAGTATTTGTCGTGTTAAATGAGATGAGGACACATTTTACGCAACTTAATTTAACTTATGCAACTTTATTTTCCACTGCAAAACATGTGCTCTCTCTGAATGTGCTTAAATCCTTTTCTTACTTTAAATAACTGATTGAAAGTAGATTATTGCTTTTACATGCTTGACAATTAGTTCATGCTTATACATTTATGTCCTTTCACTGATAAAGGAAAAAAAGTTAACACATATACATTACCATCTGCGCAGTCAGCATATTAAGCGTATTCAGGTTAAGAAAGTGAATGTAAACACACTAAATGTAATGCATCCCTGCAAAACCATCTACTTCTAAACTATTCATTTCTTTAAAAAAAAAAAAGTCTCTGAAACAGTATGTGAAGCTAAGACTAAGGGCCTGTACCATGGTGGCAGAACAAACTCCAGATTAAAGGATTAGTTTCGAGTTGACAAAACCAAAATAGTGCAATCAGACTTTGTTGGTACCATGACACTGATCATCAACTCTCCCTGTCTCCCTGTCAACTCTTTAGCATGTGCGCATGAAGGTATGACATCAGCAGCAAACAGCCAATCGCATGACTTGAAACTGAAAGATACCGTGATTTATTTCTCGCTAGACAGTAGATTAAGTAATACGAATAATTTGAAAACATTTTATACAGCAAGATGAAAGTAGCTGTCTATGAATGAGAACAGCTAAAAGAAAGCAGGTTCATTAATATACTGTAAGTGAATGTGTGTAGTTTGTAGTAGATTGTATAATTGATAATACGTACTGTACAAGTACTGTATACAGAGACTCAAAAGTCAAAGCTTGTATGTAATAACACTTTAAAAAGCTTTAAAGCTATAAAAAAGAAAAAAAGCTATAAAGCTTTTAATGTATATCTGTAACAAAATTGGTCTTAGTGTATGAATGAGTGTGTTAATAAGAGAGCGTATAAGTGTTTCCCAGTGCTGAGTTGCGGTTGGAGGGGCATCCGCCGGATAAGAGTAATTGGCAGTTCATTCCACTGTGGTGACCACTGATAAATCAGGGCCTATGGTGAAGGATAATGTGTGCCATATACACAACTAGCCAAATTTTGAAATCAGTAAGACTGCTTAATGTTTTAAAAGAAGGAAATTCAAGTGAACAATTGTGAAATATTATTACAACTTCAGTAAAAACTTTTTCTTATTGAACGTAGTTTTATATTTAATTTATTCAAGTAAAGCTGAATTTTCCTCTTTCGTCACATGATCCTTCAGAAATCATTACACAACCCCAAATCAGAAAAAGTCAAGACAGCAAATAAAATATGATAAAATTACACCTGAAACACTTTATCACTTGCTGTCTTCAGTCCCAGTCCCTAACCCAGTTTCTTCCAGGTGCTCTGGTTTCCCCCACAGTCCAAACACATAAGGTATAAGTGAATTGAATAAACTAAATTGGCCGTAGTGTATAAGTGTGCGTGAATGCGAGAGTGTATGGGTGTTTCCTAGAACTGGATTGTGGCTGGAAGGGCATCCAATAGTTGTCGGTTTATTCAGCTGTGGCGACCCCTAATAAATCAGGGACTAAGCCGAAAGAAAATGAACGAATGAATAATCTACACTCAATAAAATAACAGTTAATAAAAATGCATTTCATAATTTTACTGCATTTTCTATTAAATACGTAAATGCAGCCTTTGTGAGAAGAATCGTATTGTTCACTTTTTGTAGCCACAGTGTGTTCTGCTGCACGACTAACCTGCTCCAAAATCAGAAACCAAGATCTAATCAAACCCATCAACTGTGAGCAAAGTGACAAAGTTTCTCTTTTTCCAAATTAAAGAACACTTTTTAGCATGAAAACTCTCATTTTTAACAAATATTGTTTATTATTACTTATGATGATGATGATGATGATGATTATTATTATTATTATTACATCTGTAATCCATTACACATAAGCAATTTATTTTAAAAAATCATCTCTACAGTAATTATATATACACTACACTATATATAAACATTGGAATCAGTAAGATTTTTAAATGCTCTTTAAAGTAAAGCTACTTTAGTGGTATACAAAAAATACCCAGGATTGGTGCAAACTAAACTGAAATTTTGCAAGACTAGCCAGCTAATCCATCTTCATGGTACAGGCTCCAGTATTGGAAATAATTATTATTTATAATCAGTTTAAACAGAGTGGATGAAGCACCTGCTGAAGTTGAAGAGCAGCCTTTCAAACACCAGCACTGGCCCTGTACTGCTGAGGATGATCAATGGTTGTCCAGCGAGGAGACAGAAGACCGCACCAGACACCGCTGTACCCAGAAAACTCTCCAGCACACCCTTCAACAAACACACAATGTGTCACATGGTTAGTGAAAAACACAATCACCAAAATTATTATTATATTATTACTATTGTTGTTGTTGTTGTTATTAAAATAAACAATATTTACAATTATTAATAAATATAAATTTATTAAATCTTTAAACTGTAAAACTGACAACATACACTCTAATTAATGTTAGGTTCCAGGCAATTTCATCATGTTGTCGCAACACAAATCGATTAAGTTAGGACTTAATGATTTGTACAAATTTAAGTGGATTAAAATTAAGTTGTCCCAAAAAAAAAACTTAGGAATTGTGTCATTTCGACTCATTTTGAATAAGTAGTTTGAACATGCAGCAAAAGTAATTTTTTCAGTGCAAATAGTAAAAAAAAAGTACAATTAAAAAAAATATTCGGCTTTAAAAATGCCAAATACAAAGATTTCACTGGTAGTGTGTTGTTTGCTTTTTATATTAAAAAGTTTAGTTTATTAATGGCTTTAAATTGTTAATTGTTTAAAAAATGTATTGGTAAAGTTGAAAAAACATCATATTTTTCTGCAAAGAATGTCAAATCTCTTTAAATCCCTGTAAAGACTACAAGGTTAAAGGAAATTCAGTGTTTACAGACATATTAAATGCGTTTGGAATTTTATGTGGTTTTTTTTTCAACCTTCAACCAAATGACCTTGTTATGATAACTGACATTTTATGATAACTTGGGTTGTTCTCATGCTTGGCACATTTAGTTGGATTAAAACAAACTATGATGCAACTGTTTTGTGCACTGCTTTGACTCCTTTAAACATTTAATAAGCTCTTCATTTTCACCTGGTATAAGTGTATTTGGTGAGATAAATCACAAATTATTGTGAATTTGTGTTATTTTATATATGTTTAGAGTCTGCAAGACTCTTTGAAGTGAACCACGATTTAAAATGTATAAGTTTCTGGTTTGGTAAGGATCGAAATATAAGTGTGAACATGCAAATTAAGTTACTTAGAGAATTGTAATCTAAAAAAAATGGTAACACCTAAGTTTAAGTCCCAATTCTCCCTATTAACTAGTGGTTTATTACCTGCCTATTCTTAAGATACTGCTATTTAATTGTACTTATGAAAAAATATCCTGCATTATCTTAATTTACCCCAATAATCCATACCTAAACCTTACTGCTATACCTTAATAACTGTTAATAAGTAGCCAATAACAAGTCATGGCCAAAAGTAGTCAAGACAAAAGTCATAGCTACACTGCGTTCAACACCATTCGTTCATGTTGTCCCAACACAAATCAAGTTAACTTAACAAATTTGAGTAGATTGAATAGAAAACAATTAAGTTGTCCCACAAAAATCTCAAGAATTGTGTTGTTTCAGCTCATTTTAAATAGGTAGTTTGAAAAAGCAGAATAAACAATTTTTTCAGCGTAATTGTTTGTTAATAGTGAGCATTGTACCTTAAAATAAAGTGAAATAAAAAGTTTGCTCACAGCAATGGCTCAGAATATAATCATAATAAATCCCTTCAATGTAATTTCTCCTTAATGTACAGAAAGTTAATAGTCTCATTTTAGTAAAAAAATATTATCCTAATTGAGAACTTTATCACATATATCCAAATTTAATAAATTGACCCATAAACTGAAATAACCATTGGACGTTTTTAGATCACAAGACCTTGCGTATAAACCCTCCCATGTACAGTAAGTAGTAACTAACCCTGCCCTAATTAGTTTATGAAATCTCAATATTTACTGCAATCCCAATCATATTTGGCAGACTCTAACAGCAAATAATGTTTATGAAAACTACAACAAGCAATTTATATCCTTTTGAATCAAATCACACACTATGCGCATTTCTTACACAGTCGGAGTAAAAAGTGTCGGTTTATGTCTAACTCAGGCCCACTCTGGGAAATACAATCCAGTCCAGAGAGGAATGTCTGTAATTGAGGTGTAAAATTACCTCTTCATCTGTCTTTTGACCTTCGCCGAATACCGTGACTAAAGCTAATTATCTTGTTGTTCTGCCTGGAACACTTTCATTAGACATTTAGACCCTTTGGTGAGTAAAATAACAAACAACCGTTGATTTAGAAACTAGTTTTGACACCCTGTTAATTAGTCGCTATTCTCAAAGGATGGTTCACCTAAAACTGAAAATTCTGCATTATTTCTTCACCCTTCAACAGGCAAAAGATATTCAAACAGGTTTGTGACAAGTGAAAACAAAAGAAGATATTTTGAAAAGTGTTGGAAACCGGTAACCATTGACTTCCACAGTGTTTGTTTACTATGGAAGTCAACAGTTAACGGTTTCTAAATTTCTTCAAAACACCTTCCTCTGTGTTTAACAGAAAAAAAGAAACTCATAAAGTTTGAAACCACTTGAGGGTGAGTAAAACACTTTTGAGCGAACTATCCCTTTAAATTCCTAATTTGTAATACAGATGTATAACCATTAATACATAGCACAACTTTGCTTGCTGGCAAATACTGCAAGGCTTGCCTGAGCTAAAACATTGACTAGCCACTCAGCATTCATCTTTAAGACAGCTAAATATATGATCTATGAGACTTTAACTTACTAAAATGACCTTTGAACTCGAGGTAACATTTCAAAAGGAGGGCAGAGAAGAAGGTGCTCCCAGCGTGCGTCAGTTAAAGATTGACCGAGATTGAATTACATTGTAATCCCTGGTGACATTTGACTGAATCTTATTTAGAAAGTCTCGGGCACAGACGGCATATGGTGCTTTTTCATAAACCTGCAGAGTTTCTTATGATTTTCAGCTGTGTTCACCTGCATGTTGTCTGTGGCGTCGCCCAGCAGTCCTCCAAACGTGATGGCATTGGTTACTGTTCCCAGATAGATGAAAAGAATGGCAGACAAAGACTGGATGTGTATTGAATCGTAGAAATCGCTGAAGAAAAAGGGAGCTTTTCTTTTGACGTCAAGAATAAGGCCTCCGCAAAACCTGATGAACAAAATACAAAACGTATTGATTAAATCATTCAATTTTAACTTTCGACTTAATAGTTTATCTTAATCTGTTTTCCTCTAATCAAAGATGTATATTCACTAAGTACAGTGATGTTCAAAAACACTGAAAATCTGGATTTTATTCTAATTTTAAAATAAATAAATAAATAAATAAATAACATTCAATAATTAAACCATGCAATAAAAATATAATTCAGAATGAATAATAATAATAATAATTATTATTATTATTATTATTATTATTATTATTATTATTTATTTTTATTTTTGTATTTTTTTTATTATTATTATTATTATTATTATTATTATTATTGTTATTGTTACTATTATTATTATTATTATTATTATTATTATTATTATTATTATTATTATTGTTATTATTATTATTATTATTATTATTACTATTATTATTATTGTTGTTGTTATTTATTTATTATATTTTTATTATTTTATTTAATAATAATTATAATAATTATAATAATAAGGTTATCATTTTTTTAATTTTATTAATTATAATTTATTCAGTATTATTATTATTATTATTAATTTGTAAGAAATAACATTTTATATTATGCTAAACATGTATTTATTTCAATAAACATATTTACAATTATTAATAAATTCCATAACAATACTTTTTTAACAAAACTGTAAAACTTATAACACAATTTGCAATGCAATGAAAAAACACAATTAAATTGGAAAAGTGCACAATACAAATATTTCATTAGTGGTCTTAGCCTTTTGTTGTTTAAACGGGTTTATGTTTTTTTTTCCATTGGTTTTATTAATTGCTAATGTGGATTAAAAAAACATGCAAAAGCAACACTAAATAGTATGAGGCAGTTCTTTACTAAAGGACAAGGCATTTCTACACCGAGGCTGAACTGTACTTGAAGATTCAAGTCTAATGATAACAGCCTGTACTCGGTAAACAGAGCTCGTGCTGATTTTGTTGTTTGCCTAATATTAAGATAATTATAGGCATTTTGAAAGGGGTCAAACAAACCTTTATCTGAATAAAACCACAGTGTTCATAGGCTGAGCGTAATTTGTTCCCTCACAGGAATTTACACAAACATTAACTCACTTCCCCGTCTTCTTCAGTTCGTCGCCCACTGCATGTCCCCCGCCGCCATGCCCACCGCTGTGAGGAGTGTCTCCATTCATCTGTGTGCTGTCCCCCCCCAGCATACATGTTCTTTCTGGACAGCATAGCAAACAAATCCAGACATCTAATGTTATTAAATGGCCAAGCTGTCTTATTAAAGACAGAACAGGAAAAAAAGATGACAAAAAACACACTCTGGATTGTTTTCAAGCATAAAAGTCCCCAGAATTAAGTTAACTCAACAAAATAAGCTCATAGACTGGCAGTCCTCACAAATGTAATGCTGTGTGTAATAAAGTAGAGTATAGAGTTGATAATATGTGACAACTGACCACAAAACCAGTCAAAAGTGTCAATGGTGAGATTTACACATGACTTGAAAGCGGAATAAATAGGATTCACACTGGTTTGTAAGGATAGGTCTGGCTGAAATATTGAGGAAATAAGATTTAATGTTGTCGAAATCAAGCTTTTAATAGTACATGTTAAATTACTAAATTAAAAATTAAGTTTTGATATATTTTACAGTAGAATATTTACAAAATATCTTCAAGGAACTTCATTTTTACTAAATATTCTAATGATTGTTTATTTATAAAAAAAAAACATTTTGTACAATACACAATATACAATATAAATCATACAATAAATGTTTGGCCGTTGCATAAAATAAACTGGTGCAAGACATCTATTATGCTAATCTTTACAATCTAAGTGTCCTGATGTGTGACTATGATAATCATTATATCATACATGTAAAATGACACTAATTTAAGAAAATAAAATGAAAAGGAATGATAGATAAAGAGGCAGAACTGGAGATAAACTGATAAAATGATCAGACAACTGATAAAGTGATAAATCAAAGGATAAAACGATGGACGGTAAGATAGAATGGCTGAATGATAAACAGGTAAGCGATTTTATTTAAGCAGACAAGCAGAAAGACAGACGGACAGAATGATATGATGACAGATAGAGCAAAAGAGCAATGCAAAAACAGACTGGCTACAGACAGAAATAGAATGAAAGAGCGAAAAAGTAGTAGAGCAACAGACAGACTGCAGAAAGACTGACAGAAAGAAAAGGACACAGACAGAAAGACAAAAACAGAAAGACAGACAATGACAGAATGATAGACAGATAAACAAATAGAAAGAAAGACGCATACACAGACAGTAAGACAGACAAAAGCAGAAAGACAGAATGATAAAATGATCTGAATGTCATTTAGAGCAACAGATGTAAATATAAGACTACAGACAGACTGACAGACAGACAGAGAGAAAGATAAACAGACCGTAAGACAGACAAAAACAGAAAGACAGACAGAAAGAATGGTAGAATGATAGATGGAGCAAAACAGCAACAGATGTAAAGACAGACTGATGACAGAAAGAAAAAAGACAGATATACAGACAGTAAAATACACAAAAACAAAAAGACAGACAGTGATAGGACGATAGACTGAGCCAAAGAGTAATAGAACGACAGACAGAGAGAGATAAACATACAGAAAGACAGATAAACAGACAGTAAGATAAAAAGATGCTTATTTATTGCCACACCAGCAACTTACAGCTATTTCATGGCAAGATCAATATAGGTAAAAACAGAGAGACCGACAGAATGATAGAACAATAGAGCAAAACAGCAACAGACCAACAGCCAGATTACAGACAGAAAGACAGACAGAGTGATAGAATGACAGACAGATAAACAGATAAACAGCACGATGGATAACAAATGAAGAATTTAGACCGCTGTTTACACTCAACAGCTCCTGACTGCGTGTATGTGTGTTGTGTTGTGTACACTGTGTGTTATGCTGGTGTGAGTGTGGGCTGTGGGCTGCTGCACTGTACCCTGCTACAGATTGAGGTGGCAGTAAGTGGTTGCAGCCTGCTGTCGTTTCACCTCAAGCCAAAGAGAGATGACGTACTTCATCTAATTAACTGCTGCTCTGCTCCTCCGCAATGAATGAATGAATGAATGAATGAATGAATGAAAGAATGAATGATTAATGAATTAATGACCTGGCCAGCTGGCCTTTGAATCTACGTCCTGGCCATATGTGCCATACAGCATGTGATATTACTACTTAAGTCTTAAAGCAATAGTTCACCACAAACAACGAACATTTGCTCTATTTACTCACCCTGAAGTGGTTTCAAACCTTGATGAGTTTATTTCTTCTGATGAACACAAAAGAAGATATTTTGAAAAAAGCTGAAAACCTGTGACCATTTACTCCCATAGTAGAGAAAACAAATACTGTGGAAGTAAATGGTTACAGGTTTTCGGCTTTCTTCGGAATATCTTCTTTTCGGCTCAACGGAGGAAAGAAAGTCAAACAGGTTTTAACAAATGAAGGGAGAGTAAACGATGACTTCTATCCCTTTAAATGTTTTGGCTACTCATAAAAAAAGATACACATTAACTACCTCTTATCTGAGGATGGCAGGGATTTTGGAGGCTCTATCCTGATGGCAGGGTCCCATTCTCCGGGAGGGAGGACGATGACCTCATCCAAGAACTCATCAATGCCAGCGAGGAGATCTTGTCTGTCCTTGGCTTTATACGCAATTTCATGGAAGACCTTGATGAGAGAACTGTGATTACCGGCTAACTCACATGACCACCAAAACACAATCCTTCTTTCCAAAATTACACACACAGATTACTTTAAGGAACGACAAATAACTAATTCACCAGTTCGTTTATGTAATGAAATGTGTAGTTTTGCACACCTAAAATAAATAATAAATTAATTTAAATAAAGTAAATAATAAATAAACTAGTCTTTGTTGGTTTAATAAGTTCTCAAAAAGAAAAAAATCTGTTCAAAAGAATGATTCAATGGCAAACCAGATGTCACAGTGTCACAGGTGGTATCTAATAAAAACTCAATGCATTAATTTAGCATTTTCTGATGCATTTTCATCAACCATACTGATTATTACCATTGACTTGCATCATGAATCACCAATGACGACAATCCCATCTAAAAATGCTGTGGTGTAAATGCAGTATTAGAAATTCTTTATCAAATGATGCTGCAAAAACAGTTTCTTTCTAAGATTCTTTCTCATATCAACCATAGTCTAGTTGGTTTAATGCAGAAATAGCTTTAAAACCTGTAGAATTATTATACAAACAAGCACTTTTTTATTAAAACAGTTTAGTGATTATCATTGTATTTAAAAAATGTACAACTTCGTTTAGTAGGAATAACATCATTCAGTTTAAAATGTTTGTGTAGTTTATGGCTATGCATGGTTCAGCTCTTCCCCCTCCTCTTCTGGACGGCTTTATTCAATTTAAATACGTTGAAAAGAGGGTAAAGAAGTGCAGATAGAGCTAATTGCATTATTCCACTAAGAAAAACTTCTTTTAGTCAAAGATTTTTCTTTTAGAGCATCACCTCAGTGGAATTTAATAATACAAAGTGTATAATTTAAGTGGCCATTCATGCAAAATGTGTTTTTTTGTTCTTCCCAATCTGCTACTCTTTGTTGTTTTTTCAATGTAAACACATGCTTGAAATCTGTGACCATTACGTTCATCGCTCACATGTTTTGAAATGCCGCACACATAAGTGCTGTGTTTTGTTTGGTCAAGTTAGAACACTTTGGACTCTATTTTAACATTCAAAGCGTGATCTAAGGGAATGTTTAATCCACTTTTGCTATATTAAGGACTTAAAAAAGGTCTGTGCACCAGCACAGGGTCTAAAAGGATTGTCCTTATTCTCTTAATGAGTTGTTTCTTAATGGGTGTGTTTTAAGCATTACATGCATTAAACCAATCAAAGTCTCATCTCCCACTCCCTTTAAGAGTCAGTTACATCACACCATGGCACTTTCGCTACTTCCATGGGGGACTTCAGTGAAAAAGTGAAAAAACTGCTTTATTAGCGAAAAAAACAGTTAAAGTTCATCAGTGCAAGGATATAGACCATCTAAAAGTATGTTCTTCACAGATAACAACCACTGAAACAAATAACACAGGCTCATCCAGGTACTTCGAATCATGTTGACTGTCAGTGAATGTGTTCACATGCATATTTACAGTTGAAGTCAGAATTATTAGCCCTTCTGAATTATTAGCCCCAATGTTTGTTTTTTCCCCGATTTCTGTTTAACGGAGAGAAGATTTTTTTGACACATTTCTAAATATAATAGTTTTAATAACTCATCTCTAATCACAGATTTCTTTTATCTTTGCCATGATGACAGTAAATAATATTTTACTAGATATGTTTCAAGACACTTTTATAAAGCATAAAGTGACATTTAAAGGCTTGACTAGGTTAACTAGGTTAACTAGACAGGTTAGGATAAAAAATTGCTTAAAGGGGCTAATAATTAGGAATTTAAAAAATAATTTAAATTTAAATAATTTAAAAAATTAAAAACTGCTTTTATTCTGGAAGAAATAAAACAAAAAAGACTTTCTCCAGATGAAAAAATATTATCAGACATACTGTGAAATTTTCCTTGCTCTGTTGAACATAATTTGGGAAATACTCAAAAAAAAAAAAAAATTCAAAGGGCGGCTATTAATGCTGACTTGAACTGTATATGCTTGTCTGTTATGCTGCTGTATAAATAATATAATAAGACTGCATTGTACATAGGTTGATGTATGCTGCATTACAGCTCAAAACAATGTTATGTTTCCGTTTTGTAGATTTTGTGGCCACGTAATAAGTGGGATAATGTAGATCCAGCTGGTTGCTATAGTAGCTGTCAAGATAATACAACAGCTCTGCACTTCATGTTGAGCCTGTTTGGCTTTAGTCTATGATAACAACCGCTTGGACACTTTATCCCTTACGTAACAAATAGGAAAAGGCTTAGCGATGGAAACTAGCCTTTGGGCTAATTTGGATACATTTACATTCTTGAGTTAATGTTAATTCATGTAAACTATAATTGTAAAATAAAATAAACATTAGCCTTCTAAAACAGGATTTGTGAATGATTTCTGCTACCATGCAAACAAATTCTAAACTTTAAAGTGAAAGGGGCTGTGCGCATACCTCATCAGACATCAGGGTGGCTATTGCTCTACCAATTTCATGGTATGACTTTGCTTTGCCTTTGGGTCCAAGAAGAATGAACAGAAATCTGGTGAAAATGATAACAAAATATTATTGTATATATGTATATATGTGAATATATAAGCCTCTGGATGAACCGAACATCCTTACACCACAATTGTTACATTCCCGCTTGGCCTCGTGGAACAATGCTGGTCATACTTTACCTGGTGGGCACAGGCACTTCAGTCAGCGCCCCCAACATCACAGCCTGCTGAAGTCTCACAAAGGCCACAAACGGACTGTCTAGAAAGTCCACTTCTCCAACCAGAACATTGGAGGCTTCAGCATCTCTGGGCAGCTTCTTCATGAACTTGTTCTTCAGCTGGGGGGAAAAAAGTATAGGATGGTATTTTAATGAAGCAACAGATAAAAACAAATCAAACCCCAACACATGACCTCATTAAAAAGATCTCGCCCTGCTGGCTTTTCATGCCAAGACATTCTAACAGCCGCAACTGTCCATCTAATGAAAATTACAAAGATTGGTGGATGTACGTGGGATGGTTTGTTCTGGAGTTCAGTGAAGGCCTACTGTGACTCCTGCATTCTTTTGCTTTTAACTCAGAGAAACCAGTAGTGACCAGTATAAAGATCAGTTCGTTTGTTTTATTTATACGGGTTGTTTTTGTTCCTACCAATGATAAAGTGAAGGCCAGCTTCAAAGGCAGTGGCATCTTCCAGCTCAGTCTTTGAGGTCATGCCAAATGGGAAATTTACAAGCCAGAGATAATTAGTACACCCTGCTCACATAACCATTTATTTCAACTGGTGCCTCCAAGGTCATTCCTTATGAAATGACGCTTTTAGTTATTAAAACGTGCAAAGGCTCAAACATATTATGAATATAATGTACTTTTATACATTTATTACTAAATAATTTTAACACTAGCAATCCAAAAATCTAAGACACATCATTTGGGAAGCTCATGAATCAGATCTGACAGCTCTGCTGGTTAACCTGAACATGGGGTTACAATGTCAGTCAATTAATAAACCAGAGTCCCAGTAATACCACCAGTACATAAACAATAACATTCTCACCTGAATGTCTTATTTAACAGCGGAGTAAGCAGTTTAGTTAACCATTGACAAAAGAGCACCTTTCAATGGCACAATGGAAAACATTTAACCTGAAGCACCTGAGCACATGATGGGAGAAATCAGAGATCATCTTTCAAGGACTTTTTATTAGACTATATCATAGCAAAACCATCCTAACACTGATTATCATTGCATTATAGTTGTCAAATAAATGATGCATATTCTGATGTATTATTATCTGCATTTGATGAATGGGATGACCTTGTGCCAGGCTTTAAAAAAACAAATACTGGTTTTCTAAGCATGGCATACTTTGGTTAACTCCAAAACGTTTTACAATTTCCTGGAAAACTTTGACGATGCTATTTAGAAAGCTAAAAATTTATGCACAGACAGCACATTTAGAAGGGTTAGAAGGGTTTATATGTAAGTGACCCTGAACCCCTAGTCATAAGTGTCGTATATATGTCCGAACATAAGGACGATATTTTATATACTATAAGGACAATATTTTAAGTGCTCAGCAATGCGTATTATTAATCAGAAATTATGTTTTTTTATTTATTTACAGTAAGAAGTTTACAAAAATTCTTGACAGAATGTGATCTTTACTTTAAATTGTAATATAATAACCTTTATTTAACCAGGTAAGCGAATTGAGAACCAGTTCTCATTTACAATGACGACCTGGCCAAGAGGCAACATAAAACTTTTCTTAGTAAAAACTCCACTATATTTACAATCCCCTCTTAACATTCAGAAAACATGTTGAAATCTGTGCTTTAGTAGTTTTATTAACCTTTGTATAGCCAACTTCATTTGCAACATAAAAAGCAGACACAACGCAGCAGGAACACAATACAATAACAATTTCACAGATGCAGATAATTCATTCATTAATTTATTTTCTTTTCAGCTTAGTCCCTTTATTAATCCGGGGTCACCACAGCGGAATGAACCGCCAACTTATCCAGCATTTGTTTTACGCAGCGGTGCTTCTAAGCATCAGCAGCAGAAAACTGAAAAGAGTAGCAACCAAATGAAGTTGGGTATACAAAGGTTAATAAAACTACTAAAGCATAGATTTCAACATGTTTTCTGAATGTTAAGAGGGGATTGTAAATATAGAGGAGTTTTCACTAATAACAGTTTGTAAATGAACAGAAACCAATGGATTTATCAATGTGATTGAAAAGAAGGCCAATTCAATGAAGAATACAGTTGACAGTATTGAATGGTTGCACCGATAACAAAGCGAATTGCGGCACGGTAAATAACATCTAGTGAAGGTGAGTTTTTGAAGCTGTTCTGTAAATCAAATCCCCATAATTCAAAATTGGTAATACTGTTAATTTGACCAAATTCTGCTTCAAAGAGTGCGTAAAAGGTGATTTGTTTCTGTAAAAAAAGCCAATATGGGCTTTAACCATTTTTAGGCAGTTTATTTATGTGAGTTTCAAATGACAGTTTACCATCTAACCAGATTCCAAGATATTTGTATAGCAGTCAACATAATCAATCCTGTCCAATGAAAAATTTTAGGACAAAACTCAACATGTGGTAAATTTCTGTTCAAAACCATACATTTTGTTTTATTAGTATTTAAAACCAAATGTAGATTGGTAAAAGCATGTTGGATGTTTAAAAACTGGCTTGCAGTGAAGAAAGTGCTGTAGTCAGAGAAGAACCAGATGTATGGTATCATCAGTGTATAGATTTTAGAATCACGTGCAGCAGAAACAGTATCGTTTTCATAAATGTTAAAAAGTGTACGCCCCAATATGCTACCTCGTGGGACCCCTTAATGAAGCAGCAAGGGATCTGACAAGCCCCTCCACCCTTACTGACTGTAGATCAGTGGCGACCCCGCTGTCCAGGGTCGCCACAGCGGAATAAACCGCCAACTTATCCAGCATTTGTTTTTACGCAGCGGATGCCCTTCCAGCTGCAACCCATCTCTGGGAAAATGTTTTAAGTCATTAAAGACAAAAGACATAGTCAAACACTGTATTTCTGACTATTCCTACAAATATAACTGTGTTATAGACTGGAGAAAAGACTACAAAAGCAGGTTTTGTGATCCAAGGGTATACATCTACACATTTTTTAATCTCATCTGCTGTTTCAGCTTGCTATAACTTATCATAAATAAATAATTATAGTAAAATAAAACCAAATTATTACAAATTATTATTTATTTTCCTTTAGAGTTCACAACATTTCCTTTAGAATGCTTCACAACAGTGAATATGGTACACAGTAATATAGTTTTAACACATATTTTTGTAAATTATGACTTTTTTGGTGATTCGATTTTCAGGTTTTTCTGCTATCTTTCATTTAAAAAAAGAGAAGGTTGAGACGAATATCTCACAGCCCAATGTCATGTTCCCTCATTCATGGAAATAACCTTTGAAAAACTCAATAAATTCTTAATAATCTTGGAATTAAGAAAACAAAAAGTACCACAGAGCGACAAAGATTATCTTAATCATGAATGAAACAAAAACAAGTGAGGAAGTGATAGCCACGAGCGGGGAGGAGTGATGTTACTACCCAGAGAGCAGATTGCAGACAGCATTACCAGAAGAGCGTAAAGGGATGATTAAGGTATTAGAAGGTCACACCTTAAGCAACCCGTAGTGTTTTTCCTCAGCCTTACATCAGTGTTTATCACTGAGTTGTAAAGCTGAAAACTTAAAGAAGGGTCGGCATATTCCATTAATGCAATTATTTCAGGTGAAACCCAGTGAAATATACTAATTGAGAGTTAACTAGCATCAAACAACCCATTCAAAAAAATCATTAATAAATAAATCCACCTCTACTGAAGTGCTCCCTGACAAGTGACATGCAATGTAGAGTTTCATCTCTGGATAATCTCCACTGCTTGAACAATATAGTACAGTACAATATACATTCTGTATTCAAGCCATGTATCAGGTGACTAGCAAATACATGTCAGTTAACTCTCAGATTATCAGTCAAGTATTATTAGACTGTTAGCTGAATAAGTTGACATACTTGCAAATATACTTGTCAGTAAAATGTCTGTTGGACTGTTTGGACTGTTTATTAAGCCGGAAGTCTATTGATGTAGTTTTACATACAGTAGTTTATGTTACTTTAATGTGCATACAGTCAACAAAGAGTTCAAACAGAACCATCACATTAAAGTGCTTCTATTTTGTCAAGGCTTGGAAAAACTCGAATATATTCATTCAACTGCCTAAAGGGGGCGCTCTCTCAGAAGAATAAATCAGGGTGTTCTTGTCCTACATTACAGAAAGAACCCTTAGGGCTTTAAAAAATCATGAAATGGATATTAAGTTTGCTCCATTTAAAATACCAATTCATTACATAAAAAAACTATTAATTATACACAAGGGAAAATGAGTCTAAGCCACCATATCAAATCACTTAGAGATGCTCATTCATGTTTCTTGGCTTTCCATTAATTTCCAGATTCTGTGAATGTCTAATCTCAGAAAGCAAGAATTACGTCACCAAAAAAAAAAAAAAAGTGTGACAAGCCACAAGACTTTCACACAAAGCCGAACCACCCTTCAATCTACTCTAGTACTCTTTCCCAATCTGTGCATGTCTCTGGGCCACCTCACACTATAGCACTCTCAATCCCCATCAGTGCCAAAATAGAGGGCAAGGGGCATCACCTCAGTGTCAGCGAACAGCTGATGCCCTCCACTAATCACATAAACACTGCTGTTTTCTGCGCACAGCAGCACAGAAACATTGTCAAAAATTTGCCAGCTCTTTCCCATTTTGCTGCGCTCAGCAAGAAGGGAAGGGACGGATTCTCACGTAATTAGGACAGATTCGTCAATTCCTCTGAGGTGAACTTCTGTGAAGCGAGTTAATTTTTATGGTTTGTCACAGATTGACACCAGCTTCATGACCTCCTGCTGCTCCCTCAGTGAGAGGACAACTTCCCATTAGGACTAGAAATGTCTGCAGATCTCACCAGCTCTTTGTGTTACACACTCCACTGGTTTGCACACAACCCCCGTAGTGTCTTATTTTATCCCTTGGAATACAATCCAAAAATGTGCACACATAAACACAGCCAGTTTCAATCCATATTAGGGCTGCACAAAAAATGACTTTGCAATATTTTGCTCTTCTTCAATATACTGTATTGTGGTGTGAATACAATTTCACCAGACGACTTAAATAGATCTGTTTGGAAAGAATTCATAATTTATTTTGATTGGGATGATTTTATAGGGGAGTGCATCACAGGGTCCCCACTCTTTCATAAACAGCAGATTGAAGGACTTTCAAGGACTTTTTAAATCACCATTCATTTTAAAGTTGTACATTACATTTCCCTTACACTTAACATTTACATAAAAATGGCTGAGTAATGATGATGTTTTAAATGTGTCATTTTACAAAAATTTGAAATTAAACAAAATTTTAGCTTAAACACACTCATGTTCAAAAAACTTTTGAACATAAAATAAAATTAGTCGAATTCAATACTAGTAATGTTTCGGGTTCATTCCACTGTGGCGATCCCTGATGAATAAAGGGACTAAGCTGAAGGAAAATGAATGAATGATGTTCAAAAGCGGTTTCTGAAATATTAATAAACTGTGCATTATTTGTCATAGTTCTTGTAAAAAATTCAAATTTAGGATTTTAAAATTAAACATTTCTCTTTTTTTTGTTCTGCTTTTTCACAGCAGTACAGTACAACTGCTGAAATAACACCATAAAATGTTTATTTCAAATGTTATTCAAGCACTTTCAAGGGCTTATGCTTGTTTTTAAGTACTTTCTAGGCCTTGAATCCATATGCCTGTAATTCAAGTATTTTCAAGTAGCGTGGGAACCCTGACATCAGCATAAAACAAAAGATTGCGAGGTCGACCAAAGCTCAAGAGCAGCAGAGTGTGCGCACCTTTGTCAAAGTTCAAAATAGCCCAATATTCTGCTCTGTTGTTATACCATATGCATGAACTAAATGCTTAAAGGAAAAACAAAATCCAATTAAAAAAACATGCTGACAAGACATTTATATGTAGTAATTATTCCTGCTGTTTTCAATAGCGCTATTGTGCCATCATGGCAATGCTGGACTCTAAAAAAAGTTATCGAGTTCAATTTAAACTCTTACAAAATTATTCATTCATTCATTTTAGGCTTTGTCCCTTTATTAATCTCGCCACAGCAGATTGAACTGCCAACTTATCCAGCATAATGTATGTTTTACACAGCAGATGCCCTTCCAGCTGCAACCCATCACTGGGAAACATCCATACACACTCATTCACACATACATTACAGACAATTTAGCTTACCCAATTCACCTATACCGCATGTTTTTGGACTGTGGGGGAAACAGGAGCACCTAGAGGAAACCCCTAGCAAACACCAGGAGAGCATGCAAACTCCACACAGAAAATGCCAACAGACCCAGCCAAGACTCGAACTAGTGACCTTCTTGCTGTAAGGCGATTGTGCTACCCACTCCGCATCCGTGACACCCTTACAAGACTATATTAATTTTAAAAATATATAATAACTAATACAGGCATTATCGGTTACAGTTTGTGGCCAAGTGCATCCAGAATTTTTAGTTTCAGCCCAGAATTTTCATTTTGGTGCATCCCTAGTAGAAATAATAATAATGTAATCTTTCCTAAAGCCACACATAAGTTATTGTGCTTAAAATGAGCTTGACATGCTCACAGTCACAGACCTTTAAAACACATACAATTTCTTCACTCATATTATGGTGAAATACTGTGCCTGGTCAAATATAATCTCAACTCGACATTGCAGATCATGTGATGTGAGTATTGTACATTGTGATGTCAATCCTGATACAATATGTTTTACAGCCATAAATTTAATTACTGAAATCAAACAACAGCTGTTCTTTTTTTTTTTTTAAGATTGAACGGAAACACACAGAATAAATGCATGCTCAATTCAGCTAGAAACTGGTATATGATAAAAAAAAATATATGCGCATTAACTACAATGGAAACACATTTACCTTTATGTGTCAAAAAGTGTGAGTATGAGAAAAGTATGAGACTGAATTACTAGAGACAAACTAGTGGACTGAACTCATCTCACACATCTCATATATTATTTTAATAATTTAATACCCATAAGAGGGTCTATTTTTAAATATTATTTTGTAATCTAGATCTACCTTCTTAAACTGTCTTACATGATGTTTCCCAAACATCAAGCACCTGCTTCAAAGCACAAGATAGCATAACAGTTTCTTATTGACTGCGTTGTCTGCTACTCTGTTGAGCAACTTATTTACTAAGTGGGAGAAGAGGGCTATAGGGTTTCCCCGCTTGCATAAACATTCGTTTTTATTATTAGTATACCAAACTATTTTCCAAGGAAGTGCTTAATTTTCTTTAACACATTAGATATAAACAGTGCTTTATTCATATGGTTTTATTCAACAGTACTATATTTATGTTTTATTTAACATTTTAATTTTGGTTTCCCAGTAATGAGTTGCGGCTGGAAGGGCATCTGCTACTTAAAACATGCTAGATAAGTTGGTGGTTCATTCCGCTGTGTAATAAAGGGACTAAGCTGAAAAGAAAATAAATAAATGAATGAATGATTTTCATTTTGTGCATAAAATAAACTACAACTTTGAATGGAAACATGACTACTGTGACTACATGTACATATCTGTGTATATTAAAGTAAAAATCTATAAGATATATGATGCTGTTTTTCAAAATTTATATTATTTTTGCATTTACTGTATACTAAGAAGCATGTTGTGCTCCCCAAGACTGCAATTATTAATTTCTTTCTGCTTAGTCCTTTATGTATCAGGGGAACCACCAACTATTCCAGCATAAGTTTTACTCAGCGAATGCCCTTCTAACCTCAACCCAGTACTAGGAAACACTATTCACATTTGCACACACACATACTCTATGGTAATTTTAATTTATTCAATTCAACTATAGCGCATGTCTTTGGACTATAGGGGAAACTGGAGCACCCAGAGGAAACCCACACGAACACGGAGAGCATGCAAACTCCACACAGAATGGCCAACTGGCCCAGCTGGGACTCAAACCAGCAATCTTCTTGCTGTGAGGCGATAGTCCTAACCACTGAGCCACCGAAGGCTGCAATTATTTTAATTATTTTTAAAATTCAAAATAGTAATGTGACAAATTATGTAAATAATATCTAAACGACTGGCCCTTAAATTAAGTAAAGAATAATCAATGGTTTGTCATGAACTAAATGATTTTAATGCACGGATTCAAAGCCTGCCTGGCACACAGTGAAGTGGAGCTTATTACGTGGTCATTTGCTAATTTATAAACAAGTTATAACTAGTTTTGATCTTCGCAATCAGTTTTTCATCAGTTATGATATGTTAAATCTCCTAGTCCCTGCACTGACTCAGGAGAGCAGGCAGACAGACAGAGAGTGCGCACAAGATATTTAATGTTTGAGCTAGATCTTGTCCAATATCAACTACATTTTGAAATAAGGGGCTGTGGGTAAGTACTGGCTTTCATGATATTTCAATCTCTTACTGTGAAAGTTAGCGCAATTTTTATAATTTACAAAAAAAAATACATATCTTATGAAAAGTACCAGAACAACTAAGCACGCTTTACAGCATTTATCTGAAAATTAAATCTTTTTTAACATTAGAAATGTCTTTACTGGACCTTTTGATAACTTTTAAAAATCCTTGCTGAATAAAAAGTATACATATACTGAATTGTAACATATACATACATTGAATCCTTTTTTCACATTTGGTGTGTGTGTACTGTATATCTTGAAACTACACTCACCTGGTCTTTCTCTGGCTTGTCTGAGATATCGTTCAGGCTGCTTGATGTCAGGTTGCGGTGTGCAGTGGTTGGGCTGCCTGAGCAAAATTAGTAAAAACATTGGTTGAGTGATACAGACACAGATTAAATAATTACCAGTCACTACAGTAACAAAAGAAAAAAAAAGAAAAGAAAGTTTACAGAGAAACCCAAATGCAGAAAAAGCCAGAACATCTCGAACATCTCACATGACAGATGATAGATAGAACCATTATGATAGATGATAGATAGAACCAACTGGAAACCAATGAAACTGACAACACTGTACAGAATATGAATACTTTTTACGCCACTCTTAATTTCCTAAAGTCCATGCATTTTACACTAAAATGATTCAAATAATACAAAAAAGTGATGTGTCAAGCAAGAAAGGAACCTACTTCCAGAACCCAAATCATTGGCATCATGCTGTGAAAAGCATTTGCGGGAGAACAGGATCAGGATAGTGAAGCAAAGTGTTCCCAATGACACAGAAAATCCATCAGGGCTATTACTGAGGAGGATTGTTTTGTTACAAAGATGTCAGTTTGATGCAGCCAAAAGAAGATAAATAAATGCAGCTCGAAGAAAAAAAAATGCTGCCAAAAACTTTAAAAACTCAAAAGATAAAAGATAAGACTAAAGTAAACTAGTCTGTGTGTTTATATATATATATATACACAAAAATATATCTTACATCCACCTTCATAAATCCTACATTATCTGATCAGGGTTGCTTATTATTAATCGCTATGGTCCCGATCATATGATGATCTCCAGTGGAAAGTTTTACAGAAACAAGTCCAGTGTGATTATTAGAAGACTTTGGAACTGAAATCTATTAAGGCTGAAGATCAACATAATGGGAAAATCTAGATATGACTATCCATTACACAACACTGACTATGGGGATGACTACACACACATGGTCAGGTCACAACAACAAAAGCTTTAGTAACATGGTTAAAATGTCAAGAGTCATATCAGACATTCAAAATGATTTCATTTTTCACCAAGGTTTTGATTATTCAAGAATCCATAAACCTTCTTAAAATATTTATCCTGATATGACTCTTTTAAAGAGAGAATTCACCCAGAAAAACATTTACCCTGCCTCTACTTTTTACAAACATATTCAAGTTTCTTTTTATCTGTTGAACACAAAAGCAGATATTTTGAAGTATGTTGAAAACTGACTATCATTGACTACCATATATGTGCATTTTTTTTTCTACTGCGGATGTCAATGGCAAACAGTTTCCAACATACTTCAAAATATCTGCTGTTGTGTTCAACAGAAAACAAGAAACTTATGAAAGTTTGTAACCAGTTGAGGGGGTGTCAAAACAGTGAATACATTTTTTGGGTGAATCTCTTTAAATTACCATGTTATGGCCACTACATTACACACTGCATGGAATGAGAATCGACCCTGCTGAAAGATCCAGCATTGCTGGTCACCAACATAGGCTAATGTTTTGAATACATGAGGCCGAAAGAGATGCTGGCTGCTGGTTTGCAGGTCTCCACAATGGGAAGTGAGAGTGCTGGCCAATATCAGCACAGCTTTACATGATTATGCTAACATAAAATTACAACTAGGCATGGGACGATAACCGTTTTCAAGGTATACTGTTTAGAAGAGTCAAGGTCTTTAAACGCCAAAATGTTCTGCTATACCGTTCCTAGGGTATATGTTAGATTTTTATTTATGTGTTTTTTTTTTGTTTTTTTTTTTTTTGACAACAGTATATCCAGCAGAAAATATGCCGTTTTAAATTGTACAGAAATCTGTGTTCTTGAAACTAATGAAGACAGTAGAAGTCAATGATTCGTTTTCATTATTTAGCCTGGCATGTTTACTGGTACAAAATATTTTAAAAGTTTCTCAAAATAAAATATATATTATGTTCACTTGGGAACAAAAAAGTTCTTGTTTTTTTTACCCAGACATTTAAAAAGAATATATTTTAGGGCTGTAATCACAATACCATGAAACCGTGATATTTTTATCCAAGGTTAGCATACTGTCAGAATCTTATACCGGCCCATGCCTAATTACAACTAGCACAACTAACATGGCTTCTTGTTGGACTTCTCAGCAGGGCACAACACATGCATTGGCAACTGGTAAGTTGGACTTACTAGGCCATCCCATGCTTGGACTTCCAGGGGCTCGCAAAACCTCCTCTGAGGTGCGAGTCATTAGACAAGGCACTGAACTCTCAAGTGGATTACGTGCTTTTAGTGACGAGTGCAGCAGAAAGGATAAAAGAAGGTAAGAAGGGTGAAGAGAAAGACTGTTAGGGTGACAAGAGGTCATATCAGTGGTTTTAGCAAGGTTTGTGATAGATAGTGTGAGACTAGAGTAAAATCTCACACACTGATAAAAAACTGGTTTATATGCTAAATATACTGTAAAAAACTCAAGTGAATTATATTTATGGAATATGTAAACAGTCCATTAGTCATCAAATCAGAGTATTGATGAAATATTTAACATTTTGCATCTAAAAAGGGCTGTTGTGGTGTTTATCTGAAGTATTATGCTTTTAAAAGAATAGTTCACCCAAAGACAGAAAATTCTGCCATTATTTACTCACGATTCTATATTCACAGACCTGATTTTCTTTCTTCTGCCAAACACACAAGAAGATATTTTGAAGAATTTTGGAAACCTGTAGCAATTGACTTCCATAGCATTTAGTTTTCCTACTATAGATTTCAATGGTTACTGGTTTTCAACCTTTTTCAAAATATCTTCTTTTGTGTTCAACCTTTATTTAAGAGTGAGTAAATAGACAGTAAATTTTCATTTCATTTCAGTCAGACAGTAAAGTTTCATGGATGAACTATCCCTTTAACTGAAGGCATAAACGAATATCTACACCATAAAATCAATTGATCCTCTTGACCATGACCTCTTTAAAAGTCTCGTCTTGTATGCATTAAAACACTGTTCTCTGATCAGGTCACATTCTCAACATTGTAATGCAACAGCATAGTGTGTGTGCATCACTGAAAATGAAGACAGAAACATGACACATTCATTCATTCATTCATTTTCTTTTCGGCTTAGTCCCTTTATTAATCCGGGGTCGCCACAGCGGAATGAACCGCCAACTTATCCGGCATTTGTTTTACGCAGCGGATGCCCTTCCAGCCACAACCCATCTCTGGGAAACACATCCATACATTCTCATTCACACACATACACTATGGACAATTTAGCTTAGCCAGTTCACCTGTACCGCATGTCTTTGGACTGTGGGGGAAACCGGAGCACCCGGAGGAAACCCACGCAACCACGGGGAAACATGACACACTAAACAAAAATTAAGGACTGGTAAGGAAGTTACTATTTAAAGACCCCATGAATTCTCTTCATGTCTGCTGCTCTGCTTGTATACTCCTAAAAATGTTTGACCAATCAAATACTCTCTACACTGAGAATGTCACTCTCACAATACAGACTGTAGTGAACTAGTAAGTGGTAAAAAGTTTGAAGTATGTGAAAAATTTTTGCAAGATTTTCTTAAACGCTCAGCAAAGCTGCATTTATTTGATCATACAGTAAAAAAAAAAAACAGTAATATTGTGAAAATATCATCAATGACATCAATTTATAAGTATGTAAGTATAACATCAATGTTACCCGTGCACACATTTTGTTTAGAAATAGCTAAAACAATAAACATTTCACTGAATTTTGCCACTGTGTTAACAAAGAAGTGTCAGAGTCATGAAATGATTATGTCTAGTCATCAACTATATTTTTGTCCTGCTGTTTTAGTTCAAGACTTGATGCAGGCTACACTTAAGATAAGATAAGCTGAACAAGTTTGCATAGACAAGTAAGTCAATACATATTTGGGAGCTGTAACAGTATATCCCAATGTTGTTAATCACATAGTAGGCTGTAATTGAAATGACTAAAATAGTCTACAGACAATAATAAACTACCATTCTGCATATGGTATGATGACAAATTAAACCACACAGCTTCACCTAATTAATTATTATTTTGTTTATCTTATAACATATAAAAATTACCTTGTGACAGTTCCAGATTTAAAATAACTGCGCTGTATTTTAAAATGATATCTGTTTGTTTAATGAAAAAGCAGAATTTACAGCAGCCAATCTCCAAGTCTTCAGTGTTACATGATCTTACAGAAATGATTCTAATTTGCTGCTCAAGAAAAGTTCCTACTATTATAAAAACAGCTGTCCATCTATGCATTTTGTACATCTGATGAACAGAAAGTTCATGAGAGTAGCATTTATTTGAAATCAAATCCATGCAACATTACACATCATTACTGTCACTTTTGATCAATTAAATGAGGCCTTGCTGAATAAAAGTATTCATTTCTGTTTAAACGAAATTGAATAGTATCAGAAAAAGACATTATCAGATGATTTCATGGAGTCTTTAACATGTGGACACAACTCCTTATTAAAAAAGCAATAACATACAGTCTAAATCCTTAGTCAACAATAAATCAGTAAATTAGTAACACTTATTAGAAAGAAGTTAAGGTTAGGGTTAGCATAAAATTTATTAAAAGGTGATGTAATTCTTTCAAAATTAAATTTGAGGAATAAAATTACAAATATTTGGTTTAATTTTACCTCAGTTATCTTTGAGAGTAAAACAAGAAAAAATCAAAACACAAGAATCAAAAGGGTAAAAGTGTTTTTAACCAAATTAAGAATCGTATTTTAAAAAGTGTGGAGAATTTCACTCCACATTTCCAAATATCACATAAAAGATGAAGGAAAAAGAAACAAGAAAAGACAAAAAAAAAAAAAATCAAACAAAAAACTGCACCAAACTGGCACCTGTATTACCATTATCCGGGGTGGAAAACAGCCTACTTGCACTGGAGACCGTTTTGCCAATGTCAGCTAAGGAGCGAAGATTGGACTTCTTGGTCTGGTGGCGATGCTTCCTCAGCAAGGTGTACATGACCTTTTCTTTCAGGTCAGCTTTCAAGAGGCCACTCTCAATCTGACTGTCAGTGATCATTTCTAAAAGAGAGAGAGAGAGAGAGAGAGAGAAACAAAATGACAAGCAGGCAGGATAAGCAGACAGCAGGAAAGAAAAAAAGAACTGCCTCGTGCTTGTTTCAGTTCTACGGATCTCATTACAGCCAAGAGAGCAATCTTTTTATTCAAATATCAACTTTATATAACAATGCTGGTCTTCAAACTTTTAACAACAACTTGGCAATGAGCTCCCCGAAGGATCTTGAAGTCGGTGTCAGTGAAGCGACACATTACAGTCTATTCTTAGCTTTCAGAAGTGGACGTCTAATGAGGCAGTGGCTTGGGCATAAGATTGTCTGGTGGTTCCTGCAAGCATCTATTTTTGTAAAAGAAGGTCAAAGAGATGAGGCCTAGGCCCTCGGGCCCTTTTTATGAATGGTTTGGCCCTTAATGGCCGGTCCTTCAATTCATTTTTAGCTCAAAAGGCGCTCTATGAGGTTGACTGAGCTTAACTTAAGATTTACTGCAAATTGATTATAGGACTTGACACATCATGCTCTGAGTAAGAGATACAGATATGAGACTCAAGTATGTGAATTAATACATCTCGCTTGATTGGCTGGCAGTGGTTATGATCTCTAACCAGCTATCTTAAATCCAGACAGCCGAACTCTATTCTAAATCAATCCTCTAAATAAACGCTTATGAAATAATCGGCAGAATCACAATTTTGCCGTAGTGCACTGGTGCCTTTTAACAGTTACAACATTCAACCTCAGTTTCCTCACGCTACGCCTGATTTCAGTATAAAAGAAATGGCCATCCTGAATAGATGCATCCACCCATGCATCTGAGCCCAGAGTTACAGCGGCGACTGAGAGAGGACTGTATTAAACAGAGCTATGAATACATCCTGACATGTGAGTATTTGGAAACCAAGAAAATAAATGGGTTGTGCTGGCTGGGACGCTGCATGGATATCACACGTGCTAGCTCTCAGCTCTCATGGTACATTTGGATTTTTTTTCTCTATCTGATTCTGATCTGATTATAAATGTTATCTTTATGATCTTTCTTCTGCCCTTTGTCCACAAATATAGGGTGGCAGAGCTGATGACCTAAATGAATCTAATCTGAACAATTCCATGACAGAAAAAGTGGCTCCTAAAATGACGACTGATTCTCAGAATGCACTAAAATAAATCCAATGCACAAAGCCTCACACATTTGATATGCTGATTTTTGTACATTTTTTTATTTTTCTGCACCAAAAAAGCAGTAACACTTTACAATAAAGCTGTATTAGTTAATGTTAATTAACTAATTAACAAATAATAAATAAAACATTGATTACAGTATTTGTTCATTGTTAGTTCATGTTAACTCACAGTGCATTAACCGATGTTAGCAAGCCTGGATTTGGATTTTAATAAGGCATTAGTAAATGCTGTACAAGTATTGTTCATTCTTAGTTCTTGTTAGCAAACATGTTAACTAACATCAAATAATGACCTTATAATATAATAATGACCTTAATAAACCTTATTGTAAAGTCTGATAAAAAAAAAAAAACTATTACAATTACAAAAAAATCTATATAATTTCATGATTATGTTACCAATACCAACATTACATTTTTGCCCTGGACCAGAAGTAATTCAAATTATCCCACAAAAGATGTTTTGCCTAAATTTAAATTTTTGATTCACACAATCATTCAATGCAACCTCGTTGTTGCTTATTCTGCGTTTAATCTTAGCTTTTGCACACTATAACATTGCACATGATGTTAATTTTTGGATTTACACGCATTATTTTCCAAACCGCAACCGCGTTACTTTACTAAGTAAGAAGTAAGTAATGTGTATTTATTTAGGGCATTTATCGTGTATGGCCATGGGACAACGGCACCAGTGCGCTCACCACATACCAGCTATTGATGGAGGGGAGAGACAGAGATACAGCCAATTCAGTGAATGGGGAAATTCAGTGAAAGGCCATGATGGGTGAGGGCCGAAAGAGAGAATTTGGCCAGGACACCGGGGTTACACCCCTACCCTTCACGAGATGTGCCATGGGATTTTTAACGACCACAGAGAGTCAGGACCTCAGTTTAAAGTCTCATCCAAAAGACGGCGCTCACTGACAGTATAGTGTCCCCTTCACTTTACTGGGGCATTAGGTCTCACATGTTGAGCACCCCCTACTGGCCTCACTAACACCACTTTTAACAGTAACCTAGTTTTCCCATGTGATTTCCCATTCAGGTACTGAGCAGCTTCAGTGAGTGACTGCTCTTGAGCTACAGGGTGATATGGCTGTGGCCATAAAAATCAGTTTTTCAACTTTAGGCGGGAATTTGATACAATAATTATTGAATTTAACAATTAAAACTGTTGTCATTTTGTTGTTTCAGTCATTTTTATTAGCTTACTAATTATTTTAAGTCTACATAGGTTAAATTATATTTTAATGAAAATTTTAACTATTTCCGTGGTAACCAGCTGAACTAAAATCATTTTCAAGTTATGTTTAAATTATTTGTTGAATTAAAGCAGGTTGTGTTAAATAAAAAGAAAATGATTTATTTAAAACTAATAATATGTGCTTTTTATTTTAAATGATTTTTTTTTAGCTAGTTGTTTGGTTTTTAAATCAGATACCTCTGCTAAACACCAGAGCTATTTCAGAGGGGAAAAAATCAGAGTATCAGAGTCCCGCGAGATTTGAAATGTGTAATTAGAGCATCCAAACCAGTTGAGTTTAGTTGAAGAGCATCGTTTGACTGCCCAGGCCCCTGTTCAAGCTGAAAATGGCTGCAGAAGGAAAAACTCACCAACAACTCCTGGCAGAGTAGAGGCCTCTAGATCCAGCATGATGGTGCCCTTTTCTATACACGTCCTGAGCTCAAAGAGACTGTGTAAAGACAGAGTGGCCACGTGTGGTTTACTCCATCGTTCTCCACCTTTTTCCACCTTCTCTTCAAACTTGATCCACCTTGAAGAAAAACAACAGAAAGCTGAAAGTGCTGAAGCATTTTGAAACCTCTTTGTGCATTAATTTAGCTCTCAAGAAACATCAGTTATTATCAGCAAAGCTAAAATCAAACCTGATTGTTATTCTTTTAACGAACACAAGGATACAGATGTTTTTTTTAAAGAATCAATGATGGAATGCAAAGTACAGCATGTATTTAAACGTAAATCTTCTGTAATAATGACAAATTCTATAGTGTCCTTTTAGGGCAATTTAATGCAAACTTTCTGAATATAAATATCTTACTGACCCAGAACTTTTGAAAAAAGTCACTCTATTCTCAAATCTGCCATATCAGATACAAATGCCAGTCCCAGACATCAGACTAGAGTCTAAAGCAACTCTAATCTTCCCCCAGTACAGCAATTGTTCATTGAAATTGAAAGGATTAATATGAAATCCTTAATCTGAAAACGCACAAATGGGCTGTAATCTGACCTCCAAATCAATCTCTGGAATAAACTCGTGATTGAAAAGAAAAGATCAGCACAAATCAATCCTGTACTCATCTGTAGTGATCTGTTAAATGGCCACCATTGCATGTGATAATGGCCGCTGATTGAGAGCCACTCAACTGGACCTGAAACTCAATGATCAAACCCACTGAGGACTGGCAAAGCTCTGTAATTGATGTGAGACTCGTCTTTCATCAGAGGTTGTTGACTCAAATGAACTCACAATCGCAAGGAGTTAAAGCAACAGCGTCCGTTAAATACTCAGTATACACATATTTTTTATTTTATGAGCTTCAAACCATTCATTAAAGAATAATCAGCTGAGAAACTTCCCTCTGGACACTGTCAAGTGTTTAAAATGTCTTGGCTTACTGGCACCCAAACACCCACTGGCAATAAGCCAGCACACTTCAATCTTCTTTTGATGAATTGTATAGTGCCTGCATAACAAGCCAGCAAGAGTAATTAAAACGGCCTGCATAGAAAACCACACAAGTGTTCTGTTTTCCCTTCTTTCTGAAAATGCAACGCTCTTTAAATGTTTGGGGTGGGTAGGATTTGTTTGTTAAAAAATACAGTACAAACTGTTATTTTCATTTCATGTTTATATTGTGAAGCGTAATTTATTCATTTGATCCAAAACTACATTTTCAGCAGAAATTACTTCGATCTCCAGCGTCACATGATCCTTCAGAATTATTCTGAAAAGCTTGACACTTGAAAAGAACATTTATCTGAATCAGAAATCTTTCTTAACATTATACATATTTCTACTTTAATATATTCTTGGCAAATAATTTTGTTTCTTTAAAAAAATAATAATAATGAAAAGCTTCTGAACAGTAATGTAAATCAAACTAAATATTTTTGTTTAAACTGTATTTTTTGTATTCATTTTATTCTAAATACACACACAGACCATTAGATAAACTGACAATTGTAAATTTATTTGCATATAGTCGAGTCATATCAAACATTTGTTGCTTTATTACTTCTAGGAGATACTTTGATACAGATGAAACATCTGCCAAAGATGATATACGTATATGGTATATGATATATGGAAATGTAAAATGTCAAATAATAAAATATAATAATTAGTTTACAGGAGTTTAATACATTTCAGGAGTACAATCTGCAAATTTTAACGGTCACTTTTTTACATAAATTCTAAAGTGATTAATCTAATCAATTCTGTGCAAAACATGAGATAAAATTAAACTACTAGACATGAATAAAAATGATCAGGGAAGCTTTCAAGCTGGTTTTTAACACCATTGACATCATGTTAATAACACTAACTGGAACAGCTCTGCTCCCTTTAAAAGCCTCACTTAGAGCCCCAGTCAAACCCCAGCACTCTTCTTACCTGGCGGTTTCCTTCCACTCCATCTCCTGTCCGTCCACCGACAGCAGCTCATCCAGCTCCGTGAAGAGTTGAGGAGGCGCAGGACTGTCATCGTCCTCCCCTAGGATGAATCGGATGCGCTCGGCAGCAGGTGAAACTGTAACAGGAAAAATACTGCGGGTCAGTGGCGGAGGCACAGTGCTGCATATTTCCGGCTTGCCGTCTTCACTTATGCCATTAGGCCTGATCTCCAGCTTTTCAGACGGAGGTGGAGGAATCTTAACCACAGACGGCTCTGAATCCGCATCCACATCCTCACTGCTCTCCATCTTCTCCACATTATTGTTCTCGGACGTGTTATCTGAAGCATCCATCCTATCTTCAAATAAAGGACTTTTGTTCCCCGGAACAAGATCAAAGCTGGACGAAAGAGGGAGGGAGGTCAAAAAACAGGAGACCCCACGCAGCCAAGAAGCCCCTTAGACACTCATTAGAGCCCTGCTGTCCTGCGCACCCCACTCCAACACAGTGACACCTAGGTAGTTAAAAAGGGGGTCCCACTTGTCACCCCAGAGCAACAGCCCGCCCATCCAACGGCTGTACCCCGTCTCCATTGGCCCTGCGGCTCTGGCACGCTGCCCCGAGCCCCTCATTAACAATTAGGAAATGTTTCACAAACTGTTCTTTCTTCACAAGAGGGCCTCGCTTTCCTTCTCCCTTGTTTTCTAATTTGAATATTTATCAGTTCTTGTAGGGCAGAGAAAGTAAACAGTGATGTTCGATCTGAATCTCTCTCTGCTTGCCGACTTGAGATCATCAAATTCTGGCAGTGAAATTTAGTGTAAAATAAGTTGATGAGTTTAAAGGAGTCATTTCTGACTTAAAAATGTCATAAAAAAATCATGAAGAAAAATATTTATTTATTAATTTACTTGTTAGATTAGACACAAATGTACACTAGATGTCAACACATTAGGTGCAGTTTAAGTGCAAGTTGATTACTTCATAATTTGATTGATAAGTTGATTACTTATTTAATTTTTAAATATTATATTATCTAGACACTTACAGGTTACTAGATGAAAAGCAAATCAAGTTGATTCAGTTATTTATTTATTAGATTTATATGAATTTACAGTTAAGATGAAGAGTTCAGATGCAAACACCTCTATGTGCCATCTGAAATTTCAGTCAAAAATGAAACATTTTCTTAGCTTCTTTTGTTTAAGTTGAGTTATTTTACTTTAAAGGCCATGAAAAGAACTTATTTTTTGCCATAAAAGTGAAATTACTAAATCTACACATAGGAGCCTGATAAAAAATCTCATTTTAGAACAAAGATTTCAGATGGCATTTTCTGAAATCTGAACTCTTCAGACATTACTGCATCATGAGTAATTCAATTTGATTCTGTAATTAATTATGAAAATAAACATTTCTTTATTAGTATTAATGGGATATAATTGACAGATGTTACCACATTAGGTGCAGTTCAAACTGATTCTCACTTAGTTAATAATATATGGAAGAATATTAAAATGTAAATAAATGCTTTATTTAAGCTAACAAAAATAATGAACACTGTGGATAAAATTTCACAAAATTTGCTTAAGTTAATAAACAAAAGCAGAAACATTTTCAAATTATTTAACAAAGCATTGTGTTTGGCATACAATTATTTTCTCTATTCCAGTTTAACTATAATTATTATTATTATTATTTATTTATTTATCCTTGTTTTACCCGGAATTCCATATTGAGATACAACTCTGGAGCAAATGGCAGCACAAAAAGTTTCAAATACAAAATTAGACACACATAAAATAGCACGTATTAAAATTTATACGAAACAATCACATGATTCTTCCAGATAAGATTTTTAAAAATATGCAAAGATGGAATTGTTTCCAAGATGATAACACTTTGCATTTCATTTCATAATGTAGGGCCAATGGAAGAAAACGCTGTTTTACCAAACTCCATACATACTCTAGGAATAGTTAAATGAAATGTATAATTATACAGTTAATTAAAACCTGAACAAAGAAAACCATAAAACAAAATATTTTTGTTACATAATATGGTTAGGTAAAAATACTAACTACCAATAAATGATAAAAAAGAACTTACATTTATTTTAAAAACAATATTTAAACTAGATATTTAACATACATAAAAATAATAACAATAAATAATAATAATAATAATAGTAAAAACAAAAAAAAATGAATCAAAGTATTAATAAAACTTAATCAATCAATAATTACAGGATTGTAAAATAACACTGGACTACTCTTCACAATACCACACTTGTA
>CAIGQQ010038283.1:2077211-2096034 GCA_903798035.1 Danio albolineatus
AACTGAACTGAACTGAACTGAACTGAACTGAACTGAACTGAACTGAACTGAACTTGAACTGAAAACTGGACTGACACAGTTTCAATTTACTAGAAATTCTATGTGAAGCTGCTTTGACACAATCTACATTGTAAAAGCGCTATACAAATAAAGATGAATTGAATTGAATAATTTAGTCATCTAAAACACTTAAAGGGATAGTTCACCCAAAAATGAAAAGTGTACTGACATGTACACACCCTCAAGTGTTTCCATACCTTTATGCCTATCTTTCTTCTGTTCAACACAAAATAAGATATTTAGAAAAATGTTAAAAACTTTCAACCCTTCACTTCCATAACAGAATAAACAAATACTATGGATGTCAATAGTTATAGGTTCTACATTTTTTTCAATATATTATTATGTGTTCAACAGAAAAAACTAATTTTGAGTGAAGTGAAGGGTGATTAAATGATGATAGGCTTTTCTGTTGTGCGTGATCTATCCCTTTAACACTGTGGTATATTGTGAATAGTGTTATTTAGGTACATTACAGCAAACTACAAAAAATAAAAATCTGAGTATTCACTGGCTGCATTATCAAGTACTCTCACACATATAAACAATTGTAATCTGTTCACTTCCTGGTCATTGAGAAGAGTGTATGTGGGTGGACATGTGGTCATCTATAAGCACCTTTAATCCCAGACATCCCCCAAAGCACTGTCAGAGGAAGCAGCATGTCCAGATCCTCTCTATGCTTTAATACATGCATAAATGCCACCTAATAAACACATACACAAGGCTGACAAACAAAATCCTCCCAAAATAACACGACTAAACAGCATCTCCACATGCACATGCAGGCCTGAATTAATCAGTCTTACCATCATAATGGAAAGCGGAGCATTATTTTGTTAATATTAAAGGGATAGCTCAAATTCATGTCATTCATCAACCTATAAGTTGGAAGAAAATATTACAAATATTTTATATGAAATCCGAAAGCTCTCTCATCTAGGGCTGGGCCAATAAACAATATTATATCGAATAGTAATCAAATTTATGTCAATAACAATGATAAGCTCTGGTCTTTTTTACTCTCTATTGATCTAAGAGCCAATCACACAGTAGAAATGTGCAACAATTGAAATCTATAAGTATATTAGAGATGTATCGAAACTTTGGCCACTGAAAGTGTATCAGGGGAAAATATGTTATGCCATTTAACAGACCCTCTAATTTTTGTGGCTTCAGTCATTGTTGAGATACACTTGTAAATCTGGGAGCATTAACAACTTATATGATATAAATATATATTGTCATCGTTGTATATGGAAAATAATCTAGACTGCATTTTTACCACATCGCCCAGCCCTACTCTGATCCTTCACAGACATCAAGGGTATTGACACTTATAGTCCAGACAAGTACCAAGAAAACCATCAGAACAATCATCAGAGTGTTCAATCTAAAACTACACGAATACTTTGTGAGCAAAAAATAAAACAAAAATATATTTATTCAACAGTTTCTTCAGTGTGTGTTCAGGGCAGACATTCATGAGAGCGCCCTACGTGTAAAGTTACTTTTAAAAGTAATATTTTACAATATTGAGTAAAAAAAAAGTAACTAAATATGTTACTTAGTTACTTTTTGAGGAAAGTATATGATAAATGACATTATATAATTTTGCTTTTATACGTAATATATGTAAAAAATAATATTCATTCATTCAATTTCCTTCGGCTTTGTCTCTGATTAATCAGGTGTCGCCACAGTGGAATGAACCACTTAAAAATAATATTTAAAAAAAATAAATAAATATAAATACTACTTTAAAAAGTAACTTTAACCTGATGTATACCCCAAATGCACCTGCATGGGTACTTTATTTCAAACAGAGGAAGTTGACAAATGCATCAAGTTATACATCAGCAGCATGATACGTAATGCTCCCATTAATGCGCACCCTAAACTGAAAGGAAGAAGCTGTTGAGTAATGATGTTATTTCTGTTTTTATTTGTGTTGCACAAAAGTTTTTACGTGGCTTAACAAAACTGTTTTGATGATGTTCTCGGTCCATTTCTAAGCTTTGGACATTTCAGAAACCTAACTATATGGAGAAATAGAAAGCTATCCGATTTCATCCAAAATATCTGAATTCATGTTACAAAGATGAACAAAGGCATTGTGAGATTGGAGTGACATGACGATGAGCAATTAATGACAGAAGTTTATTTCTTTTTTTGGTGAACCTAACCTTTAACTAACCAGTCTAGAAAACAAAGACTTGTTATAGTTGGCAATCGCATATGTGGGCTGGACTTACGTAGGAAGAAGGTTAGATTAACTAATTATAACCTGCAGTGCAGGGAGAGAATAACTGTAGTTGAGAGGATTACAGCGCACCAGCCCTCCTGTCTCAGGGTTTAAGAGATCTCCTGTGGGACGTCCTGCTCAGCAGAGGGTCTGACTGGCTGACGTTTGAAAATGAGTGAGAGGCATAGAGAGCTGAGCATCAATTATAAATATTCAAGTCTAAACTAAAAATAACCTTATGCTCATAAAGGTGAGGATAAGTAAGTTTTTATGTTGTATGTTTAATGAAGGGGTAAGATAAAATGATTTAATGTCAAAATCGGGTTATACAACATCAGTGCAATTTTTACATAATCAGTAAATAATGTGTTTGGATGCAAGAATCTGTTTTTTATCCCATCGATTGTGTCATTGCAGATGACAACTGCCGCAGAGTCCGAGATGCTTCAAAACATTACTTTTTCACAATTTAATCAAATCTGTGATGCTGACTATTGGAGTACAGGAGCTCTTTCATGAGATCCTAAATGTGGTAGAGTACACACTCATTTCAGGAGGTCAGATGCCAGTACAGTCTTCTCACCCATATAAACATAGCTAAACACGGCTAATATAATTGAGCACTCATACTCTGATAATGGTCATGGTATGGTACCTTCTCTATAAATTCAATATATTAATAATATATATACATTGACCACATGAAAAGTCTTTTTTTTTTTTTTTTACATTTTGAAGTATATTCTAATATCTACTAATTCATGTTCAAGGATCTCAGGGGAGATTAAGTATGTAGAAACAAATATCAGAAATAAATATTATTGACATATAAAACTCTTTTCAAAAATGTAAATAAACTATTGCTTCATAAAACATTGTACTTTCAAGATTGCAAATTTCTCACAATGCACGTTTCGATCTGCAGCCCCATAACTGTCCGTAACATTGTGCTCAAATAAATTATGATAAAGTATTACTGTAAATACTGTATTTTGCCACACAACACAAAATTAAATATAGAAAATACAATGAAACAATACACTATTTACTTTGTCCATACACTACACTTGTGGTCTAATGGTTAGGGAATTGGACTTGTAATCGAAAGGTTGCAGGTTCAATTGAACTTGTACAGTAATTGAAAGTTTGCAGGTTCAATTCCTGGTCCCGAAACTGAAGATAGGGGAGTGAATGAACCACACTCTCTCCATCTTCCATACCCAGCTCAGGTGCCCTTGAGCAAGGCTAATTGGGGGTTAAAAGGCGGCAGGGTGCTGGGTTAAAAGAGGGCCAATGCCATGCTTATGAAAATATACAATATAAAAAATATAAAAAATATGTGTTTGTGTGTGTGTATTTGTGTGCCATTTGCACAATATTTTGAAATACATCCTCAAATCAGAAAAATATAAAAGAAGTCATTTCTAAATTCACTTTGACTTGTATTTTTATTCCAAAATTGGAATACATGTGTAAAAAAAAATTATGAGGAATTGTCTGCAGTATTGTCTGCAATGAAATACTAAGTATTAATTTACAAAGTAAATTTTAAAAATCGCTTCTTTCTTTTTTTCTGAGTTTTCCATACTGTTCCAACTTTTTCTGATTTGGGGTTGTATTTGTTGCATATATGACATTTTATATATGTGAAACTCAAACCTTGCCTTGTATTTCATATACTATATGTCATTTGTATATATTGTCAAACATCAGATTTCTATATGGGCACTGACATGCACATCATTAAAGATGGCAAATGATGACTGTTGGAAAACAATGTGACGGTCACACTTTACAATAAGGTTCATTAGTTTATGTTAATTAATGCATTTGCTAACATAAACAAACAATGAACAATACATTTACTACAGTATTTGTTCATGTAGTTAATGAAAATACAGTTGTTCATTGTAAGTTCACGTTAACTCACGGTGCATAACCAATGTTAACAAGCATGGACTTGGATGTTAATAATGCAATAGTCGATGTTCAATTATGATTAATAAATGCTGTACAAGTGTTGTTCATGATTAGTTCATGTTAGTAAATGCATTAACTAATGAACCTTATTATATAGTGTTACCGATAAATCCATATAATCCAGTAGAGAACAGGAAGAGACTCCTCCTCAACACAGCAGGCTAACCACAGAACAATCAAGTCAACATTTAAAACAGACATATTAGTCACACCACATACCTGGGAAACACCAAAACAGGAAGCAATAATCAAAACACTGGACAGAACTTCAAACTAAAACAGAAGGCAAAAAAGCTTAATTCTGATGGAGGCAAAGAAAAAGGAATAAGAAAACGAGGCTTCTTGAAAAGCTAATACACGAGAGGGTGACGGCAGATCTAGATACTATTCAGAGCATTGAAGCAGAATCAGCAGAATTCCCCATTTAAAGCAAAGCCAGTTTATAAAGATAGACAATTCCAGCATTATTTGAATGTACTGAAATCAAAGTTTTAATAGATTAGCACATTTTCTGCACTACAACCAGATGTACTGTGTGACTAAATGAATCACTCAGATCAGTTTTATGAATCAACAATTCACTGAATCATATGTAATCATGCATCAGTTCATAAGTCATATTGACAACATTTTGATTGCTGCTTTCCAAATTTTATAGAGCGAGAGCCCAGTATTGAAAATCTTTCAACACTTTGTCTTTGTATTCCACATAAGTCATCACAATATAAATAGAGGCACAACTTTCTGTCAAGGCTGAACTATACCTTTAAGAAGCAGGAACGTGAACACATTAAGAACATTTCCTGCTGGTATTTATTTATTTTTTTTTTACATCATACAGTTCACGTTTAAAAGAGATTTACTATGTTATTTGTTGCAGCCTATAAAGAGGAAGATTGATACTAACAAACATGCATCCGGATAAGGGATAACAATCAGGAAGTAATCCATCTACAGACAAAGGTCAGTGCTCACGCTGTTTGGGGACGGAAGGCAAGTAGCCAGAACATTGTTACATGTGGGCTTGCCCTAATTTTTCTGCATTGCTATATCAATTTATATTAGAAAAAAACTCTAATGCATGGGAAAAGCAGACGCTGACACATTTTGCTACAGAATGAATAACCAGTTTGCCAATGTACAAAGCATGAACATGTATACATGTCAATTAAACCTTTCAGAGATCAGATTATTTGTGTAATGTAATGTATGGAAGTTCACTATTTTAGTAACTTCCTACATAAAACCAAGAAGCGCCGTCCCAAATTCACACTACTTAAGCTGACTAGTCAGGCACACATTAAATTAGGACAGAAAATATTTAAACACAGAAATTAAATCCATTTTTAAAGGGCGAGAGAGTTTATTCATAGAAAAAAAAATCTTTCTTTCAAATATTTAAGAATAATTTATTTGATCATATATTATTTATTTATCATATATCTTTTAATGTGTTCATAGAACAACAAAAACAGTGGAAATTAATCAAATTGTTTAACACTGGAAAACTACTTTACATTAAACTAACAATGAAAAATACTTCTAAAGCATTTATTAATTTAAAATTTAACCCTTGTGTATAATTCTGTATAAATCTGAATGTCCTAAAACTACCCTCCTTCACTAAAACTCTAAAATAAAACAGCTCATTTTAATTTCAGTGCTCAATTCTATTTTGCATAACGAAACAACCTCATAATTCATCACAATTTCTGTGTGTGAATGTCTAGGTTTTCTTTAGCCAGTTTGCAGTATTTGACCAATTATTAATCAGTGAGCACTGAGATTTAGATTTTTTAATGCTTTTTTATGCTCTGAAAATGGTCACGGCTCATTTTATACTGTAAATCAACACATACTAACAGATTATTAAATAAAAAATACATATTTTTAGTAACTATAATATTAACTTACAAATTACTGTTCATTGTAAGATATTGGTAATTTATTACTGTTAACCAATGTGACATTGTAAAGTTTATATATTTTTTTTTTCCTAAAGGACATTCTAAGGATGAATTCAAAGCCCAAAGATGGTAGAGATGGTCAGCTGAGCTTTGGGTCCACATCACTGTCAAGTTCTGGATTCTGCTTGGTTGCACTTGAGTTTCCATTAGCTGAAAACGTTTGAGGTCAATAACCTGGTTTGTGCAGAGTCAGCACAGTAAACTGCACTAAAACCTCCATGGGTTTAAGAATTTATAGGAATAACTCCTATTAAAAAAAAAAGCTGTGCCATTATTTACACTCCTTCATGTTGTTTCAAACCCCTATGGTGTCATGTCTTTAGTGGAACAACAAAATCCAAGTGTCTCTCGAATCAAACCCAACATCAAACGACATCAGTGTCTTGTAACCAGAAATCATGACGTCAAAAACTGGTTTGTTTAATTAGATATGCTTTTTTTTTAAATGAAATACAGGTCTTTGATGATTTATGTAATGAAAGTCAACCGTTACCATCACTATGAAGGTCAAAAAAGCAGACAACTGAATCCAAAATTAAGACTGACTCATACATTGGATACATTGTGGTCTTATGAAACAAAATAATTCAACTAAACATTATTTACAATATTATTACTGGAGATCCACTACATTGGGCAAATGGGGAAAATCTATTCCATCTGGTTAAAATAACTGATTTTTTCAGTTCTTATATACAGTCATGCAATGTATGTAACTATGTATGCAGCTATTAACACCGTAATATCAGGATTCTATAACTTCTAGAAACAGCAGTCATTCTGGTCTTCATATAAGACATTACATTCACATAAGATGTTTACATTAAAAGCTTCTGATTTTAGAATTAAGTGTTGAATGTCTGCCATCATATTTTATAAAGGCATTACTCTGAAAAATGATTCCTTTTATTGTAACATAGCAGAACGTTGTAAGGCAAAGTTTTTCACCACAGTGTGACATGTCAGAGGTAAAGTTATGTTGGTGTTAGGCAAGAAAGGCACGCATAATAGCGGATGCTGAAATGCAATCGATTTGAATGTTATGGTCTTCTGTTTTTTTAACAAATAATAATGTTACAATGAAACATACACACAGAAAAAGTCAATGTACTATAGTTTTTTGGGTTTTATTTTAACAAAGCTATTAAATGACAAAATTAAAATGATCAAAATGCCTCTGTAGTTCTAGTGTTAAAAGCACTCAAAACTGATTTGCTGAATGAGTTGGCAAACCTAATGTCATAGAAGCCTATACATAAACATACTGACTCGTTTTAAGCATGACTGTCCGTAATGACTGAAAAGCAGTTTTGATGAAAGAACTTGAAGACCTTTGCTGGCTCAAGATGCAAATGACTTCATGAAGTTCAGTCCAAATTTGTTTATCCAAGTTACCGTACAGATCAAACCTTTCTTTTCATAAAAGTATCGTCAAAAAACAGTATTAATTATGTTTTTCTTGTATATGTTTTTTTAACCACGGCGTCAGCTAAATCTATTTAATTTTCCGACACAAAATTTGGCCGGGGCTACAGAGCACCAAGCACAAAAACAGCCAGACACAGGAAAAGTTTCTTTCCTCAGGCCATCTACCTCATGAACAGTTAAAATTTTTCCTATTGTGCAATAAACGTGCAATACTTTCTCATACGCACTTGTACACAGCACCTTATAACAATATACAATGCAATACTTCTCTTTACGCATTTGTACACAGCACCTTATAACACAATGCAATACTTCTCCTTACGCATTTGTACACAGCACCTTATAACCTTTATATTCATAACAAATCTGTACATACATTTCAACATCCAGATCTTTTTGGACTGACTGCATCTCTGTTTAATGTCAATCGTCTTTTTTTATATTTATTCTGTGTTGTCACTTGTCACTTTATGTACACTGGAAGCTTCTGTAGCCAAAGCAAATTCCTTGTGCTGATTCTGATTCTGATTCTGATAACCTAAAAAAAAGTTAATATACACTGTCATTCATTCATTCATTCATTCATTCATTCACCCATTTTCCTTTAGCTTTGTCCCTTGTTTATCAGAGGTTACCGCAGCAGAATGAACCTTCCAGAATTAACACAGCGGATGCACTTCCAGTCACAACCCAGTACTGGGAAACAACCATACACTCTCTCATTCACACACACTCAAACACTATTGCCAGTTTAATTCATATAGCACATGTCTTTAGACTATGGGGAAAACCGGAGCACCCAGAGTAAACCCACGCCAACACGAGGAGAACAACACGAAGAGAACTCCACACAGAAATGCCAACTGACCCAGCCGGGACTCGAACCTGCAATCTTCTTGCTGTGAGGCGACAGTGCTAACCATTGAGCCACCGTGCCACCCCAATATATATACTGTATACTCTCAAAAATTGTATTTATTTTTTTGCAGCAATGCCAGATTGTGGGTTCCATTATAGAACCTTTCAGTAAGCAGATAAGAGGTTTTTAGGATACTAATGGTTGTTCATGGAACCATCGATGCTATTAAAAAAACTTTAAGAGTGTAGTAAGCTAACAGTAGATTTATATTTTTTAACTACCAACATAAAATAATAAAAAAAGCACACAATTCACACGTGCTTTGCATTTCTTTAAAGATTGACAAGCTATTTGTAAAAATAGTTTAAGGTGTAAAGACTCCTTTTGGATTTTCTCAAGACCCTCTTTGTACTAGAACTGCCCAATATATCATTTCAGCATCGGTATCGCAATGTGATCATTCGCAATAGTCACATCGCGGGAGTATGCAATGAGGAGTCTGGATTATAATTTATCATTTTGCAAGTGTTCTTTTGAGGCCTGTGACTGTGTGAGGGGTTTTAAAAGCATTCAGGCATAAGAAACCACCATTTGTAACATAACTTTTTTACCTTTGTAATTAATTCTATTGAATTATTTGTAAAATGAAGACTATGCAGTATTAGTTTACATTTGATTATACAATTACTGTATGCTTGAATACTGTCAGAAAACAATAAAACAGTGTCTATTTAATTTGTTTCTTTTTCTTTATTGAACTGATCTATGCTTGTAGATTGTTGATTATATAATATGAACTCCCTTAATCATCCCAATCAGACTAAAATTCTACATTTTTCCCAAATAGTTATTCAGTTCATTAGGTGAAATCGTATTAATATTGTAATATATATCGCAGAATAAACAAATATCGCAATGTTAGATTTTTCCAATCTCGTGCAGCCCTACTTTGTACTGTATGTTCCTCTCAAAGAAAGCAGCATCATGAAGGTTCAGAATGTCATGGCGATGCCTAAATGACAATAAAACCTTCTTTAGTGGATAAAGAATGAATCGAAACCCACATTCTCTGACGTTGGCTCAAGAGAATCAACTCTACATGGGCCACTGCACAATTTCAAGCCAACATTTTCCTCGCATGACCCTGAAATCTTTGTTCTTTCTCTGCATCTTCCTCTCTCTCGCTTCTGCTATCCCTTTCTCCTCCTCTTCCTCCCCATTCACCCTTTCAGCTATCTCATCATTAGAGGGCATCCAAAGCCCTGGCACACGAATCAACAGAAACACCTCCTAAGTGATCCTCCCTTGGGCGTATAATACTTCGGCATTGGAAATCTCAGAGACACACATACTTCCCTCCTCCAGCGGCTCACGTCAGGCAATCGTGACCCATTTGGATGGTTATTACTTACACGCAGGGGCCCTAGCCCTGTCTGTCCAAACACACTCTTCCGCTGGCCAGGCAGCTCTGGATATCTGTTCTGACTAAGTGGAGTCAGCAGCAGCCTTGGCTAGTGTGCGTGTGTATGTGTGTGTGTATGTGGCTCTATGAAGGACTCTCACAGCATTAATGTGAACTGACGGCTCTTTGGCAAGCGCTTACTGAGTGGTTTAAGGATGCTGTTGCTGGCCTCCTCATTGTTCTCTGCATCCGACCTGTCCGAAGTGTTCTCGCTCACTTTCTCCTTTCTGTCCTTGTGACTGGTGCGTCGGCGATGACGTCTCCGTCGCCGGTAGCTCTTTGGCACATGCACACCGATGTATATGGTGTGGTGACCTGAAAGGGACAAAAATGAGAAGGGAGGTCAGGCTATTAGGATCACGTGACAGCATTAAACTGCGAGTAACAAAACCACTGTTCTTCGGTACCTTCTTGTTTTGCAGGGAATATTTAAATAGTAATTTAAAAAGATTGGTTTTCTTGTTAGGATTTTCAGTAAATATACTCTGTTGTAGTGTTGTCACGAGACTGGAACTTCCAACGTTGATATAATACCTTGAAAAATATTGACTTCGATATAATTTTCATTACCATGGGGAACAAATTCCACAACATTAAAAGTATGCGAATGAAGTATAAGGGCAAAAAACGAAGCCATATAATGCATTAGGTATGTTAGCAGTCCTTGGGCCCTGTCATACAGCCGGCGCAATAAGGTGCAAGGTATGTATAGTGCGATTTGTTGCTGTTTTCAAACCAGCGAAACCCTAATTTTCACGTTTTGTGCCATGTTGTTTAACTAGTAAAATAATTTGCGTCACTTGCCGGTCTCTTGCATCCTGTTTTTTAGTTTTTTTATTACACATAGTAGTTTTGAAACAATATTTGCACTAAAAAATGAAATTACAAAATTAAATATGTAGGCTGATAATGTCTTCAACGGAGTGCATACAACCCCATTTCCTTACTCCACGAAAGTAAAGGAGTAAAGAGTAAAAGTAAAATAAAGAGAAAGTAAAGAGGCTGAATTGAGGAGGCTCGTTCTTTATCCTCGCGCTGTAGATGGTATGTTTAACTGTTTTCTCGATTGTGAATCCTTCAGTTTTTCCGCTTACAAAGTCTGCCATGTAAATTAGCAGATGCACCATGGCGCAACGCAACTGCCTCTTAAAGGGAATGTAAGATGAGACTCTGATTGGTTTAATGCACGTTATGCTCAAAACACACCCATAACTCATAAAGAGACTAAGCACAACCAGGGCGCAGAGCGTATTTTTCCGTCCTTAAAATAGCAAAAGTGAATTCGGACACACCCTTAATGTTTTTGCATCATGCTCTTTAGACTTTGCACCTAGATCGTTAAAATAAAGCCCCTTAAGTCCAAAAGGCAATAAATTAATCTAAATTAGACTAATCTCATCTTATGTTCTGATTAAAACATATGTGGTAAAGTCTTAATATCAATATTATTAATTATTCATCTTCCAACTATTGAGAGGAGAGAGTGTGAGAGAGCAAAGCCAGTATCGATACTAACCAAAAGCAAGATTGTATCATTTTAAATGTTTCAGTATCGATACATCAATATTTCTGACACTACTCTGTTGTAAAGTTTAGGATCGATAAGGTTTTAGTATCGTCTTTCATACAAGTCTGCATTTCACTGATTATACATTAAAATACATAATATTAATTAAAATACATATATTGATTCAAATATTATTGCAGTGCAAATGCTTATATTTTAATCATTTTTAATATTCATTGTGAAGGCAACACTGAATTTTCAGCATTGTTACTCCAGCCTTCAGTTTCACATGATCCTTCAGAAATCATCTACAGTAACATACATGTCTTATGATCTATATACTGTGTTCTTTAATGTTTTATTTTTTTTAATTCAAGACACAATTTAGCAGAACTGAAAGTTTAAAAGTACAGCATTTGTTTGTAATTGGCATCTCTTCAGTGTCACTTTTGATTGCATTAATATGTACTCCTTGAAGAATATGAAGAAAAATAAATCTTATTGACCTCATATTATCCACAGCTCAGCGACTGTAGCCAGATTGTAATCTGGTAGCCTTTGATGACAAAAGTGCGAGGGTGCGCTTGGACGGGAGGTCAGGTGATGCGGTTTGTTGACAGATATTAGTGATTGCATCACTAGCCCTCGCGATTTCATCATCAAAACGACCGAACTACAACTTGACTATAGTCGCACTCGCACATATGCAGATATCTGTTAAAGCTAATAACATCACAAATAATGTTCAGTTTCTTACAGGGACCAGTTGTTCACAAGACCTCAGCGTGTCATCAGGAGCCATGACTGTTGATTTGAGCTTGTTTGTTTGTGTTTATTTTTGATTTAAAAAAACTCAACATTCACGGCATTATATGACATTATATGAATCACCATGAACCACAGATTCAGATGAAAATCTTCTTTAGTATTCTACTAAAGGGGAAAAAAAACAGTGGGTGAGTAAATTAAAAGGAAATTTTCATTTTGGGGTGAACTATGCCTTTAATATGTGAAGTAGGTATTCTAATACCTAATATTCAAAAATTTTTATTTTAAAGTTCCAGGAGTTGAGATGATTAAATAGAGTAGAGTAACTTCCATAGATACAGTGCTAGTATCTAATCTTGGCATTTAAGGAGACAAACCAGGTGCCGCAGAGAGCAATTGTATGAGCAATACTATCACTGACTGAAACTCATTCTGAGTTATTTCCCCTTAGTATGTCTAAAAGACCCTTGATGACGTAGACAAACACAAACACAATTAATTGACTCAGCCAAGCCACGTAAATACAATAATCTCAGGCCTGACATTGTTGTTGTCAAGAGATAAACGTCCCCCTACTGCCAAGATAACGCAAGCCACGTGATCAACACTTCAGCATCTGTAAGATAAATAATGTGCAGTGTCACTGAGGTCAAGAGCTGGATCTCCAAAGTTTGTCTGCAGCTCATTGGTTACGAGACATGACGTAATCTCAGTGAAGACGTAAATAAATTGCGTGACTTCCTCTGGGCACTTTGTGCAGGAAATGGTGGACTTCACCGGAGGGGTTTGCAGCAGACTGTCAAACTAAATATTTTGACTGGGTGAGCTAGCAGGTAGCGCGGAACGTCCAATGTTTAGATCCATATCACAGACACTTTCCATGTCTCAACCCTCCAACCCCCTCCATCAAGTCACATGAGGTTCATCCTTAACAGCTCCATCACAACATTGGGTTACTGTCTAACATTGTGGAAATGAATGTTTAACTGGACCAATGACATGCAGATCTGCAAACCAGTGGTGCTTTTAAAATCACATAGCACCATGCTACATCGTATGTGAAAACAATATATAGTGTATTGTTTTTCGAAAAACAACAGGAAAAAAATACCTGGATGTATGGTCGATTATAGTTTATGATTTATTTTTATTTATCTTTTTAAAGGAGTGGAACAATAAGTACCAAGAACCAGTCCCATGGGAACCCATAGGAAAACATTTTTTATATGTAATATACCTACATTGTCATCTATTTAAAAACAAAATAATATCAATTTGAAGCTGTTCTTGGACAATGTATATCAAAATAAAAAATACAAATAAAAACAGTTTCAATACAAACAGCTGTTTATTATTCTAAATCTTAAAAGTGTCAGAACACTATTATTAAAACCCCACATTTCAGCATTTACCATATTTCTGCAGACTATTTGGGAAGTCATGACAAAAAGGTAAGAACAATGTCTAATTTAAGCAGTGTGCGTACATTGACATACTATAAGCAAAATACAGCACATTAATGTATTTCAATATCTATAGGCCAATAACAATAATTCACTACTTACAATGAATAGAGAAGTGGTCTGCAGCTTGTGAAATTGTGCTTTTCCTGTATTTGAGCTGAGAAATTGACAGCTCTTTAATACAATAGCATACCAAATATAGTGTATAATGGCCCGTTTCCACTGAGTGGTACAGTACGGTACGGTACGGGTCGGTACAGGTCACCTTTATCAGGCTTGCATACTCTTTTGGTGGGCGTGGTGTACGACAGAAAGTTTGTCGACGTCATTTTTGCTTGAGGAAATATCTACAGTAAAGCTTTATGGGTCGTTCACAAATCATACGAGAAGCACTTCTCACAAAACAGATGCTTTATTATACACAAAAACACTGGTGTATAAATGTTCATTACTGACTGAACATGATCTGATTATAACTGCAGATCAATGATGCGAAATAGCCTACGGTCCGCGATTATATAAAATAAATAAATAAATGCAGCATATATGAACACATACAGCCCCACACAGTCTCCGATGTTACCAAATTACAGAAAAACTACACACAGCAGACATGTATGCCTTATTTAGGTTCAAAAACAATACGAAATAGAGCCCCGTCTGTGCAAACCTCTCATCTGTATGTTTTATCATCACCAGTACATGTAGCCTCTCCGTCATTATTCTCTCGTTAGAGAGTAACTCCGTCATTCCCAGTTTATAATAGTCCAGGTTAAGAACTTTGTTATTTCAAACATTGACGCACACGCGATCGCAAGCGACAAAGCGAAAGCACTCGCCCTCGCGCTTATGGGCTCGTAACCCATAACAATCTGCTCTTCTCTCAGCTCTGTGGCCGTTCAAGACGACGACAATGTTTGTTTAAGCTTGGGTCGACCATGGCTCGTTATTATATGCTGATATTATTTCGGAGCATTGTCTCTCGGCTGTGTATTAAACATGGCGGGTCTTTTGTTTTCATTCTGCTTGTTGCGTGAGCAAATGACGTATCTCTGTAAGCCAATGGCGTTCAGCTGCGCGTCTAGCTCCGCCTTTTCGTCACCCTTTGGTACGCTTGGGACCCATAGCAAAGGGTGACTAAAAAGTGGTACGGTACGGTTCGGTTCGGTACGCTTTTAGACAGTGGAAACGGCCTTAAAAGCGTACCGAACCGTACCGTACCGTACCACTCAGTGGAAACGGGCCATAAGTGGAAAATAATTTGCAGTGGGGCAGAGAGTGTGTGTGTTTAAGGCAATACTTGTGTGATTTTAAATGCATCCAAATTGATCCCACACCATCGCAGATGTTATACTCTGATCACTCTGATCAACCTGTCAACCCTCCCATAAATTTCTGGTAAATTTCTGTAACTTAATATCATTTAACATTTAACGGCTGTTATTTTATGCGGGTTTTTTGGCACCCTAGCTGCCGGAAATAAACCGTAAAATTACGGATTTTTTTTACAGTGTAGGTATATTTCTGAGAATGTGTGCTACAATTAGCCAATATTTAATGCATGTCAATATTTTTTAAATGCTCTTAAAACTACACCATAAATTACTTTATTTAAATAAATTTTGACGACTAAAATTGACGAGGTAAAAAATATTAATACCATACAGTTCATAATGTTTGGTGGGACTGTGTCACTGTCTAATCAGTGTAAAAAAAACATCCAAATCATGATCAGACTGTCACAAAAATTATTACTGAATGGAATTTCTCTAATAAAGCATGTCTTAAATTAATGTTTTGTGCACTCATTGTAAGTATGCACAAGAACAAAAAAACATGGCTACTATAAATGCAATGCATCTATTGAAACTTAAATCACAAAAGACCACAGCTTCAGCTGGAAATCTTCTTTAATGACTTTAAAAAAAATGTGTCACTCACATCTAGGACACCCTGAGGCTGAGTAAATGAACTGAAAATATTCCTTTTGGAGAGAACTATCCCTGTAAGTACAGCAAACTAAACAAACTGATGCAGGATTTATTCAGGTGCATTTTGGACTTATTTATCCACAGCCATTTACAAAGCGCTCTTTCTATCTTCAGGTCAGATGTGGAGGTGCAGGTCACACAGTGATCATGATTCACACATCAGAGAGGTTAATAGACCACCACAGTGATTCATGAGCCCTGTGACATAACAGAGGGTGACAAGGCTAAACACAGGACAATCTCCATTAGACAACAGATGAAGCCAAAGGCAGCAGTGCATGCAGGTCTTACAATCGACAGACAGAACATGTCCAGATAACTAGAGATGATTATGTCAAGTGTATTCGTTGCTTAGGGATTGTTTCCATTTACTGCATCAATATGTGGTCTAAAAAAGCTCATGTTTTGTTCAATATATATATATATTTTACTATTTTACAGCATAAATGAGTACATCCTATTTGTTTTATGCATTTCTGGAGAATATAATCATATATAATAACTTATATATAATTATAATAACTAATAACTAGATATGTAATTTGTTGTATTGAACATGTTTGTAGGTATTTATGTGGGTGGGTATTTTAAATAAGAAAGCACTAAAATATATGGACGGAACGTGTGTGGTATGAACGTAATCAGGATGTACTATATGTCATTACCATGTGGTCTACCAGTGTCAGTTGAGTCGCTTTCACAAATACTCTCCTTTGGCCTCATCTAGTCAAGCCTGCATTTGTTTGCACCTGCTCTGACTTAAGTTTGAACCGTCTTGAGGACTTTACATTAAAACACATGGTTCATTCATTCATTCATTTTCTTTTCGGCTTAGTCCCTTTATTAAAACACATGGTTTCATCTATTAAATCCAAACTAATGATGGCAAAATGATGATTATCCATTGACATTTGGATGCAGTATAAAGACATCTTCATTGTGTGTACTTTACAATCACATATTTACAATAGATATACAATAGATATTTGAAAGATTTCATGAAATGTAAATTTGACAGTATTTCCTTTCTATTATTATTGCATATATCCTAAGTAAAATGGAAATGAACTGTGGAGAATTTTGATTATCAGAAATTCACTGCATGATTGAGTCTTAATGGTTTGCTTTTGGTCAATCTCAATATCGGTATAATAGGGTTTTATTATTAGTGCTGTGCAAAAATCAACCACGATCTATATAAGTGTTTAGGCTGTCTATATTTATTATGCACACTACCGGTCAAAAGATTGGGGTCAGTAGGATTTTTAAATGTTTTAAAATAAGCTTGAGACATGTTATTGCACTATAAAATAACTGTTCAAAAGTAGTTTGTAATTGAATTTAATTAATTATTCAAATTTAAATTTATGGAATTTTCTGCTATTTACTCCAGACTGAATTACCCCATTCTTCAGAGTCAGATGATCTTTCAGAAATCACTCTAATATTAGCTATTATTATTATAATATTATCATTTTTAATGGTAATAGTACTAAAAGCAATAATGACTGCAGTAATAATTTCATTAATCATTAATAATTTTCGATTTTAAACTGCATACAATAAAAAAACAGTTATTTAAAATTTTACTAAATATTTAACAATTTATTTTACATTTAATTATCACCGCCTTGATGAACGGAATAATTTTTCTTTTTCTTTTTTTTATTACCCCAAACTTTTGACTGGTAGTGCATATATAAATACAAAGATGCATGCATGCATTTAAGAATTTTTTATTTATGTTTAGATATAAAATATATAAGTATGTATACAAATTATAAATTATTAAAATATCTATGTAACAAAATTGTTTTGAATAATTGTTTATGTTTCTGTTTGTGTGTTAATGAAATATACATAATAAATATACACAGTACACACACATAAATAATGTCAAAGCAAACTTTTATTTTGTATGCGATTAATCTTTGCTCAGCACTAATTATTATTATTATGATTATGATTATGATTATGATTATGATTATGATGATGATGATGATGATTATTATTATTATTATTATTATTATTATTATTATTATTATCAAGCATGTAAAGCTTGCGAAAATAAATTAACAAATTTGACCATTTTTAGTTTCCAACAAATCACAATGACCAAAGTATGAACTGATCATAATTTTGCAAAAACTTCAATTATACAGAACCTTTAATAAAACTTTCAAAAATAGCAGAAAACATAACAGATCTAGGGGAAAAAAAATAATCTGATGGACTTTCTAAAGTAAATAATCTAAGTAAGTCCACTCTTATAGGGCAAATCCAGTACCTTTACTTCAAAACACTCTGGTTGTAATGACTGCAAATTGAGGACTTTTGTCTTAACAGACAAACAAATGGTGTAGAAAGATCATTAAGATCCATTTATGAGTAGGTGTCCCACCTATGCTGGGATGGGTGAGAGCAAAATAAGGAAAAGGGAGTAAGAGCAAGGACTAAGAGAAGGAAAGGGAGAGGTACGAGAGAGGGAGGAACTACACATTGTCGAGCCAGCTTTGTGCCAAGCTTCCTGTTCTTTTGGAAGAACCCTTTTCTATGCGACCATAGAAAGAGGCCTTAATTGGAGTGGCACGCAATTCGTCACTGGATAAAGCGTATTCCCTGAATCTGGCTGGACATTTCGGGCTTCAGCATCAGAGCACCTTGTGTTACCGCAGTAACAGAGCTGTTCAGATGGAGGGTACAAGTACAGACGACAGCGGCACACCACTGTGCATGCTAATATAGCTGCTAATAAAGCTCCACATATAAAAGAACTGCCACATATGGGCTCTTTGTGCAGCAGGCGCATGTTGCTCGGTTATAGTTTACTTTGAGGATGGTCCAACACTACTTTAGGGGGATTTCTAAGACTAATGTTCTCAGTGTTTACAATGTACACTACTGTTCAAAAGTTTGGGTTCAGTGAGGTTTTTTTATGAACACGTTTATCTGGCTTTCTTTAGCCTCATTACTCCAGTCTTCAGAGTCACATGATCCTTCAGAAATCACAAATGAGTTATTACTATATTATTATTATTATTATTATTATTATTATTATTATTATTATTATTATTATTATTATTATTATTATTA